>JASDQU010101874.1:190881-205545 GCA_032191745.1 Picea mariana
GGGAAAGTATAGAGAGTTCAGATCTCTCTTGATATTGGATTATTTTATCCTCCTCTTGGAGGTTTATCCCTCCCTTTACATTTGGAAGCTGTAGCTACCTTTGGAAGTCATTACTTCCCTTGAACAAAAACTATTGATTATTTCTCATATATTGTGCATGGTGTATTGTGGTGTATTAATACTATTGTTCATTTCTCATTGGATATAATTGAATGGTTTAAGTATAAGTTGAAAAAGGTTTCAAATTACTTGATACTGATTCACCCCCCTCTCAGTATCAACAAAAGTCTCGAGAATCAACCATCCCTACAGAACTTGTCCAGAAACATGCAAACAATATTTTTCCAGGTAATGACAAAGCTATTACAAATTTCAATATATTAGAGAAAACAAGTCTGGGCCAGTGTTTCCCTGTTCCATACTTGAACACTTTTTTGATTGCAGGTTCCCGGATTGACAACCTCAAAATTGTGTTTTGAATCTTCCGCGAGTTGAGAATAGTGCCTGGAGTTCCGCAATATACAATTTGTCCGCTGGAATGCCCTGCCACGAGCCCAGCCATCTACCATTTTTTCCCTTCCTATTGCTTATGGATTTCAACGAAATTTGCGAACCAAACATGATCATGCAAATTGGAAGATGATATGCATTTGGACCAGCAATAATCTATTAATATATATTAATATGAATACTATTGTAATAAATATAAACACTTTCTCTTAATTTTCGCTCTTTTTGCCCCCTCTATTATCCCTTTGTGGTTCTATATTTAGTCACATCTATATGATCATGGCCTCCTGGATTCACAAATTGGCAACACTTTATCTATATCTTCACACCATGAGCCCGACCGACCGTGGTCCCTTTTAATACTTAGCCAATTATCTGATCACTGGGTTTCGGGTTTGCGGTATCCAATACATATGTCCCCTGTTCCATCATATATATATTGCACCCAAAGAACTTATGTGATCTACAATTTAGGCTTTTAATAGTGACGACTCACCAGGGGTTCGAAAAGATTGGCATGAATAAACGAACAATAGATGTGCTTCTGTGAGATACTTAGTCCTTTTTCCCTTTTCTTCTTCCCATGTATTATCTCTTTCTGGTTATATAGTTAGTCTCCTTTCTATGATCGCGGGTTCCAGCGTTGGCGGTTGACATATCTTCATCTCCATCTATATCCTCACATGACGAATTCGACCGACCTCTGTTCCTTTCCATACTTATCCAATTTTATGGCCACGGTTTCCAGGTTGGCGCTTTCGAACTCTGCTGCTTCTTGTTCCGTGATATACATCTTGCACTAAAAAATTATGTGATCTACAATTCCACCACAAACTCGTTAGCCCTTTTTACCTTTTCTTCTTCCTGTGTATTATCACTTTCTGGTTATATACTCAGTTGCCTTTCTATGATCACGGGTTCCAGCATTGACGGGATGACATATCTTCATCTCCATCTATATCCTCACATGACGAATCTGACCGACCACTGTTCCTTTCCATACTTAGCCAATTTTATGGCCACGGTTGTCAGGTTGGAGCTTTCGAACTTTGTTTCTTCTTGTTCCGTGATATACATCTTGCACTCAAAAATTCCATGATCTACAATTCCACCGCAGACTCTTCAAACTCGCAAGCTTCACTCTACCATTATTCACAAATGTTTCAAAGCATCTTTCGTTGCCTTCCATCCCCACTAACTTCTCGTCCTTCCTAATATACATTAATTATGCTCTTACTAGTGAAAACTGAACACACTGGTACAAAACAATTGGCATCCGGTCCTATGCCATATACAAATTGACTACTGGATTCCGACATCGTCCCCTCTTCCATGTTACAGATTATGCATTCAAATGTTCCGAGTGATACAATTTGACCGTCGGGACCTCATGTCTTCTAGGGAGACCTTGTCACCCTATTTTGGATCCTCATGTTGACAGGTTCATGAAATCTCCAATTCTTAGTCACTATTTCTTGTTCCAACCATCCTCGTACTTCTTTCCAAATATGCAACACCAAAGATTTAATACTAAAACGCCATCATGCAACAACTGTAAGGATCATCATTAGTAAGCCGAAGTCTCGAGGACTAACCATCCCTACATAACTTTTCAAGAAACATGCAAAGGAGATCTTGCCAGGTAATGGAAAAGCTATTACAAATTTCAATATATTAGCAAAAACAAGTTCGGGCCAACATTTCCCTATTCCATACTTGGACACTTTTTCGATTACGGGTTCCTGGATTGAAAACCTCAAAATTGTGTTTGGAATCTTCCGTAACTTGCAAACAGTGGCCAGAGTTCCATGATATACAATTTATCCGTTGGAATTCCCCGTCACGAGCCCAACCATCCGTCGTTCCTTTCAATACTTAGCCCCAAGTTGGTTGTATTTCCATGACATTGTACATTTACTGTGTATCAAGTTTGCCCTTCTGTTTCCCTGTTTCATACTTAGACATTTTTTCGATTGCGGGTTCTCGGACTGGCGGACTCAAGATTGTGTTTCCAATGTTCCATGACTAGCAAGCAGTACCCGGAGTTCCGTAATATATAGTTTGTTCGCAAGAATGCATAATCATTCCCGAGAGATACAATTTGACCCTCGAGCCCTCACCTCTATTGGATGTATCTTGTAGCCCTATTTCGAAGCGTCACCAACCGCTTTCGATAATTATCCATTTTTTACTTGTTGTTCTGTGTCCCCGCCATCTTCCTACTTCTCTTTGGGAATGCAATTGGTAAGCTTTAATGCTAGAACTTCGTTGTGCATGAACCTTAAACATGTCATTAATGACCATCCTCTCTTCTGTGGTACACATTTTGCATTCAAGTCCCAATACATACAATTTGACCTTCGAGAAGTCACGTATCCTGGGGAACCATTGTCACCCTAATTCTGAAGTCCATCTGACGGCTTTCCATACTTGCCCATTTCATGGAATCTTTTTCACGGTTCCTCGGGTTGGCGGGTTCATGAAATATCCAATTCTTAGGCACTGTTTATTTTTCTCGACCAAAGTTTACTGCTAATAGTTCATCATGCAACAACCGTACTGACTACCATTAAAAAGCAAAAGTGTAGACAAGACAATGAAATTTAATTAAAGCTCAACTCATCGAATTTAAATTAATTTTTCTTCTCTTATTTCGTCTTTTCTGCTGAGAGACATGCAAAAAAGATCTTGCCACGCAATGGGGTATATATTACAAGTTTCAATATATTAGAGAAAACGAATCCACCCAGCCATATCTCTATTCCATACTTAAGCCACTTTTTCGATTATGGGTTCCCGGACAGGCGAGCTCACGTTTGCACCTCCATTGTTCTGTGCCCTACAAACATTACCCGGACTTCCGCGATATACAAATTTCCCTCTGGACTGTCCTATCATACCCTCTTTGGTGTTATGCGTATTGCACTCAAAAAGTTTTGAGACATACAATTTGACCCTCGCACCCTCACCTCCAACAGTTGTACCTTGTAGCCCTATTTTGAAGCCTGCCCGACCGCTTTCAATAATTAGACACTCCTTAACTGTTCTTTCCCATCCCCGCAACCTCCGTACTTCTTTCTTAATATGCAATTAGAAACCTTTCATGCTAACAACTCACCATGCAGGAACCGTCAACATTGTCATTAATGAGCAAAAGGACCGAGGAGATCTCCCATTAGTACGCATTAAACCAAGATCTGTGGAGAGTTATATTGTCCCTTCCGATTTTTCATCTCAAACACGGGTCTTCACGTTGGCCCGTTCAAGAAATATCCAATGCTTAATCACTCATTGTTGTATCCGCCATGTTCACACTTCTATGTGTGCAATTACTAGTCTTTAATGTTAACAACGCATCATGCAACAGTCGTCGAAATTGCCATTAATGAGCAAAAGTCTCGAGGAGATCTCCCATTCACACGCATTGGACCAAGATTTGTGCAACGTTATATTATCCCTTCCAATACTTCATTTCAATCATCATCTGGAGCAAATAAACGTTCTTGTAAACTTATGGTAGTAGGTCGACAACAGTTTTGTGGAGATACAGTGAACATCTTTGGACATCGGGACCAGAACTTCCAGTGGTCTAGGGAATACTTTTACTATTCATCCCGTTCCTCCCAGAATGAAGTGATTTGGACCTCTGGAATCGCTCATGCAGGATGTGTCCCTGAGGTTTTTCACTGTAAGGAGGTGGTTTCTTGGTGAGCTGAAAAATATATTTCAAGCCAAATAATTATTCCACTGTGCGACCATTCTCTTGTTTCTTTGTCACCTTAGGTCTTCTGCAAGATGTTAAAATTGTCAAAGCCAACATTGACCTTCAGAGGACAAGGCTGCAAGCAGTTTCTAGAAAAACATGATAACGGGTTGGACATCTTAGCCGAGTTTCTCAAACACCCGACAACAATTCCTGAAGATATCACAAAGTTGCAGGTAAGTTCCTTTAGAAATCCATTCCAAGAAATTGCTTGGTTGTTTACAAGAATAACTGGACATGCATCCATGACCAGCATTTCCTGTATAGTTATTTATATTTTGTACTTCACAGTCAAGGAAAAATTCATTTTCGATTGGGGGAAGCTAATTTCCATTGAAATATGTTCCCAGTTATCACGATTCAAAGAATCGAATAAATTTTATATGTCATCTTACTTGATTTTCGCAATAGTGCATTGTTGTCTGTTTCCAAAACTGTCTCTTTCCAAGAAAATAAACTGTGGATTCGACCCAGTAACATTCTGGTACCAGGCCCTGTGGAGGGACAAGGCCTCCCATTGTTTTTATGAAGTTTTTAATGACTTTGACTCAGTTTTCAAACATTTATTGTTAGGGAAGGATGCTCCCCGGATGTCTGGCCAGACAACCAAGTTTTTGAACAGGAAGGGGACACTAGAACAAAAGGAAAATCACAGTGTACTAATGGTCTTCGGCTCCAAGAAAAATCTTTCTTTCCTTCCATGCCACATCACAGACAAGATGTTTGTTACAGAAATAACAAGGAAATACAACCCGTGGTTGCATTTTTTCCATGACAAGAACAAAAAACAGTTCATTCCTCTGCCTTGGAAAGTCGGGGACTTCGTGTGCATAAACATCAACAAGATTGACGAATTCACGGGCCATTTCAAGAACTTGAACCTAACATATGCTGAAAGGATAAAAGGGTTCGACCCTAATGGGATTTTTCAAGAACATTTACTAGCAGTTGGATTTAGCATCTCTTTTATCCATAGACACCTAACTGAAGACAAGGACAATGACAACAACAATCCTTCTTCTAGCGATTGCGACGTAGAGACATTGCAAAGCGCGACTGAATTGTACATACAACAGGGAAAAGTATCCGGTGAGAAGAGTGTCTAGTCCCCCACCAACACTCCCAAGAGCATGACATCATAGAGAATCGCTTCAACGACCCATCCCAGTAAGAAAGCAACCCAGGAATATTCAAACAGAGGAGGAGATAAAAGCCCTCCTCGCACAAAAATTGATAGTTCTCACAATGTTCCCCTGACGAAGAAGAGAAAAAACGTTGCAGGGCATGAGAACGAACCCAAAATTGAAAGTGAATAGATGCAACTTGAAATTGAAACTGAGCAGATGCAAAAAGTTGGTCCGTCCGCAATGGAAATAGCTGAGACCGACATTTTTTACGAAGATGAATCCTTTTTATTCCAGAGAATTGTTTTTGACAGCCAATCTAAAAATATGGTCATTGAAAAGAGAGATGTAACAAATAGGAAAGACAAATATCGTACAGAGATTAACTTTAGGAAAATACTACTGTCCCAAATCTCCCTATTTCACCATGTAACCAGTGATGCTCTTGATGATTCCATTAGAGGAATTGAAGCGGAGAATGCCAAACTGAAAGACTACGTCAAGGAATTTGAGGAGGCTTTCATTGCTAGCCCATATTTTGCCAATCCTTTAGCAAAAAATGTGTCTGCTACCTTTTCAACCAAGTTAAAAGTATCCTCCAGCCTCCTCGCATCGTGTAGAGACCTTGTAGAGAATAAAATTAAGAAAAGAATGGAGCTAGTTACTGAAGCCTAGGAAACATCACAAAATATAGCTTCCTTTCGAAAGATGGAAAATGATTTGCATGAACATTTGCAGGCGAATTTAAAAAATGATCAACCATTTTCTGAATAGGTGCTGACCCCTTTTGCCAACCATGCAATCAACAACTCGGATTTGAAAAGAAGACAAGAGAATATCCCCTCCCCAAAGTAGACCAAACAAATAAAAACATGTTGGCAAAAGAAAGTTAAGAACTTGGAGCTCATTGTCGAATCATGTAAACAAGCCATATCAGAAAAATAAGAATTATTCAGAAACCTGATCCAAATAGACTTAGCCAGAAGTACCAACGAGGTTCAAGACCCGAAATTAATTCTCAAATCCTTGTCAATGACCAAATAAGCCTTCGATGAACAACTTGATGTTTTAAAGGGGTTGTCTTTCAAAAAGTTTTACGACATCCTTGAATATCGAGTAGATGAGATCGAGAGATGGCTACTGGTCTATTCGGCACACAATGAAGAAATTGAACAGAGTCTGCATAGTATTTCTATGGATCTAAGGAAATTAGAAAACGAGCTTTTTGACATAGAAATCTAGGATGAAATCAACGTGGCCGCCATGAGAAGCTACATTGAAGAATGGTTCCAACGGAGAATCGACAACCTCAACGAGGAAGGGCAACAACCGGTTGGCATGATTCCAGCGACCATCGACGACAACAACAAAAACACATTGGCTTTATAGTAAGTCTATACTGATGTCATCTTGTTTTCTTTATCAATCTAGTTATTCTACCTCTTTAAATAGAAATCTCTAACAAAACACTCATAACTTCCAATTTCTTCTTTTCAGGTCTTCCTCTCTACCGTCGCACACTTCTTCTTTCTACAGTCCTAATTCTTGTATTTATTTCTTTTTAATGGTTCGCGGGAGCCCCAATCCTAGTCTATATGACAAACGCATTTAAATTTCCAGAAATATGGAACAGATTCCAGAAATATGTAGTTTTGATAAATTTCGAAGAAAACTAATTCGGGAATGCTAAATGTTTTGTCATTATTAGTATTCTATTGTATTTGAATGTTTGATGTGTATGCTTCAGAAATATGGAACAAATTCCAAAAATATGTAACAGGCATTATTAATTTTTGATAAATTTCAAAGAAAACAGGAACCTTTGTTGCAAGACATTATTAATATTCTATTGCATTTGAATGTTTAATGTGTATGCTTCAGAAATATGGAACATATTCCAAATGCTAAATTTTTTGTGTCCAGGAACCTTTGTTTAATATTCTATTGTATTTGAATGTTTAATGTCTATGTTTCCTGGTCCTTTTTCCTAGGAACCTTTATTGCAAACCATTTAGACAGGAGTAACATGTTTGAACTATACACACCCTAGGAAACGCCCCAGGAAAAAACTGCCTCGCTCTCATATTAACTTGGGGGGTCATCTACAAGACAAATGTCTTGTGGATGGCCAGTGGCACGCTGCCGCAAAGTCATCCTCTACATGGATACCACATGTACTTCACCCTACTTCCCACGTGTCTGTACTCGGTCCCGCCGTAGCAGTGCATTTATTCCCATTCCAACCTGGCAGGGACTACGCTGCCATGCAACACTTGTTAAACTACGATATTCAATCACTGCAGAGGCATGTTTTTGGCTCATCATTTTTGGTCAATCATTTAATATTGCATTCTCATTTAAGATACTAGGCATGTTTTTGGATCATCTTTTTTGGTCAATCATTTAATATTGCATTCTCATTTAAGATACTATTTGATTATTGCATTCTGATTTATTTAATAGGTTGTTTCATTTAATATTGCATTCTCATCTAAGATTCTATTTGGTTTTTTTAAGTTTTATTATTTTAAATAATTTATTATTGCATTTTCATTTGTTTTTATAAGTTATATTAAAAATTGTATATAATGTTAATGGTAAATATTTTTTCTTAGCCATGGGAATTGATAATTGGTAGGTTTGAGTTGGGTTAGGCTTGATATTAAGTTTACTGGTTGTCACAAATATACCAATAACTTGTGAGTGAGAAACCATGACCATAAGGGAATTTAGCCTTTAGCTTTTGATATTGTTCAATGAGTTTATCTTTTTCATTTAGCTACTCTCTGAAAATTTTGATCTCATCATTTTGTGTAGACAATAATTTCTTGAGCTTTTCAATATCAAACCCCTTTAGATTAAGCTCTGATAATGCTCTAGCTAATTCCTCAGATGGAACTGCTAGTTCTAAAGGATGTGAAGAAGAAATTCCTTTTTTTAAAGCTTCAATTTTCTTTTTATATACCTCAATCTAGTCTTTCATAAATATTTTCCTCAACAATTGATCTTTCTCCTACTACATTAATTGAAATTTTGGTGTTTGAACATGATCAATTCCAGGTATATTCAGCCTTTTCTTCAATGCTTGTATTTCAATATCGTTTGTTTTCATGAGGACTTGTACAGTTGCAACATCTTGTGTATTTGATCCTAAATCAATCACCCACTACTCAAGATCTTACACTCTCATTTTATTAGTTTTGTTTGTTATTTTTCTTGCTTCAGTTGATTCCTAATCTTCTCATTCATAGTATACAACTTTTTCATTCCAAGAGAAGCTATCATAACATCTATGTTCAACATTTCTCCAGTTTTCCTACACAAATCCATTTTGTCAACATAAATGATTGCATTTAGATCAAGTGAGATGTTCATGACTTTATTTTGATCTTTTGATTCTAATACAACTAAATTTAGCTTTCCCTTTTCATAATCCATATCAGATAATAATATGGTATGAGATGATCCTTGATCACAGATTTTAAGAAAAAATTGTTTCTTGATTTTTAGACCTTTCTTCTTAATTTTCGCGAATTGATGAAAATGATCAATTTTCTTTGACCAATCTATCTCCAATATTTCTTTCCCATTTCTATTTCTTGAGCTATGTGCACTTCTTGATTATAAAACTTCTATAACAATTGCAGGTTCTTTTGTTGATGACTTTGATCCATCTTGTAATATTTGGCTTTTCCTTTCTTCATATTCTTCTATCTCTTGCTTCTTAGTTGTTTTTCCTTCTTTTTGCTCTGACATTGTTTGAGTTGATCCTGCACCTTTTCTCTTATGTGTTTTCTCAAACTGTAGTGGAGTTTTTGTCACTGGTGATTATGGTGGTTGATTTGAAACTTGTTCTTGGACCTGTAGAATTCGTTGTACATCTTCCCAACGATCTTGATTGGCTAGCATCTCTAGTTGTGGTTTTGATTGATGTTGATAAGGAATTGATCCAAATTTTGTTCTTCTTTTTGAAACGATAGAATGAAGATCATAAATCCACATTTCACTTTGTTGAAATCCCATTTCCTGAAGCATTTTCTCTATGTCCTACAAAGTTGCTATGTTATTTACAATAAAAGGTCCCGCTTCTTTTCTCAACTTAAATCTTACCTTGTGATTTTTTGACACAAAATGAATGTAATCATAATTTGGTATTTTTCTTATAAATTCTAAAGCAAAGATTCAAGGTGTTAAGAATCTAGAAAAAAGAAAAGGTTATACTTCTACACCATAAATCCTAAATGTGTGTGAATTTCAAACAAATACAAATCTCCCACCATTTTACCAAGACTCAACTGTAATAGTCTTTTACACTCTAGAAAAATCCTAGAAGACATAAAAATATTGATGAACGTTACATTTTGAGGTTTTTTCCTAATTAAGGGCGTCCAATAGATCATTGAACAAGGATTACCCATTTTATCTTCAATTTTCATTTCAAGATGTTGGAATTTAATAGCTTAGAGTAAAGGAAAAGATATATTAAATATTTGGTAGTTTCAAACTCTAACAGTTGATAATGAATATTGTAAGTTAAGAATTGAGGATAATTGTATTTAACTAAGGGTTTTAACATGGGTGGGAAAATATAATTCATCAACCCTAGGGCATATTGGTCAATTGTTTTATCATTGTCATTTCCTAAAACTGTAGTTATCATTGCTATGATTTTCCTAGATATTTCAGGAAAATATCAATGTTTAGAATAACCACATCTTCAGGAACATTAATGTTTTGACCCGGATAACTCTGAAGTAAGGTAAATTTATAATGAGAGTTCAATCCTTTAAAACATTCCGCCGGTAGTTCAACCCATATTCATTGATGCTCTTGTTAACAAGAATGACCTTTTAACCTCAAGACATTTATTTTAACTATCAAAATTAACCCTAAGTCACATGGCGCAATCTTATTTATTGAGGTGACTCATTAAAACTATAAATTTTAAAATAAATGTCGATTCGACATTTACATCACTTGACGTCATCATGCTGCTCTTTCGAGGGGGAAGGGGAGAAGAGGGTGGTGGTTTCGAAAACCATAAGGCGGGGGGATGGCCACGATGTTGCCACGAATCATTGGTAGAAAACATGGAATTCGTTCCCCCCATTTTTGTTAAATATCGTGCATGCGGGGGGAATGGCCACGTTGTTGCCACGTACCTCTGGCAGAAACCATGGCATTCATTCCCCCCTTGTTAAATATCGTGCATGCGGGCTGATACAGTATAGACCGTCGATCTATTCCAATCACGCATGATCATCCTACAAAATAAAATATATTTATTAGTATGTCTATATATAATAAAATACATATTAAAACGTATCAATTTTATTTAATAATAACACAAACTAAATCAAACTATATAAACTATTAAAATTTTATTAATTAAAAGATTTTAAAACACAACTCAAATAGAACTAATTAAATTAAAAATAAATCTAAAACGAAATTTAAATAAGATTTGAAAACAAAACAACTATTTAACTAACTAACCACTAATTTAAAACTAATTCAAATAAAATTTTATTATTAAATTTTATTAAAAATTATTCAATGTTACAACATCACTTTGGAAAATAAAATAAAAAGTAAAGAAATTTAATATTTTCTATGAATTAATTTTTTCGTCCACCTTAATACATATCATGTGAAACTATAACTTCCAACAAAATTCATACGATATTTGGATACAAATTTCAATTGAAAGAGGGTTGAGCTTCTTTACTTATTAATTTATTGGTATAGATAATATGGTTGTCAATGCAAAGAATATAATTAATATTTCATTAGACATTTCTTTAGTCAAATGGAGCTTCAATGTGTATACGCAAGATATCAAAAATATCAATGTGTATACGCAAGAATACAAACTTAGAGACCGAGAGGAGCGGCTAAACACGAACTTCATGGTAAAGTTCTATGAATTCCATGATACCAACCGGTTGATGGCCTCATGGTGGAAGGAGGACAAGAAGTTTACCAACCAGAGAAATGGCTCGTATGGGACGATTAACTTGAGGGAACCATACATATATTTGATGGCTCTCATCTGACAACTGTATGGAGAGAAGGATTGCTCCAAGTTTTCATAAGCATGGTTTCCCTTGGCATACATAGTGGCAATTTTTGGAAGTAGCTTCAACTAGGGAGCGATAATTTCTAAACAATTGAGAATCTGTGTACAACAGGCTCAGACGTCGAAAGAAGGGGAAGCACCCGCTTTCCACATGGCCTCATACTTTCTTGATGTTATCTGTGCGAGAAATGTCTTCGTCGGCATGAATATAAGCTGACATGTTGCAGAGCTCCTAATTCATGTTTATTTCAACATACTATGGGAGAACATGTATATAAAATATTACGCACTCATCTGCGATGAACTCATCACCTGTATTCATTTTATTATTTTTAAGAATGAATTCTCAAGATTATCCGCAACAACCAAGAAAATGGTAGCAAAGGTGGGACATTGGTATTTAGATGAACGCTCAACCTATATCAGGGTGTTCAGAGCCACCGGAGCACCACATCTCCTACCCGCTCACGTCCCAGACTGGCTCGTGGTGGGAGAAATCTACTATTAGACTATCTTGCAGGGCTATAACGCCACATTAGTCAAGAACAATAAGTGGGCCTTCATACTCTATGGTTTCCATGTGGGGTTTTATCTGGTAAAGGACACTGCTCAAGCCAAATAGGAAGGCTTGAGCCTACTTGAATTCAGGTTCCCGACGGGCCGATTCCACAAGCACGACCCTAAAGGCCTAGTCCTCCAACATACTTCATAGGTATCATCTTGTTGTCCATACGCTCATGATAAGTTTGAGGATGAAATTTTCATAGAGTGCGCCTAGGACTAGGATGAGGTAGTACAGAGAAAAGCCAACACAAATATGACTAGGTTCAAGGCCATGAGCATGGATGAACAGGTGGAGACAATAGAGGAATTGGCTGAAGAGGCCCTTAAATTCAGGGAAGAAATCAAAGCGACAGAAACCATAGAGGCATATAGAAGGGGATTACTCTTGCTAGAAGGGGCACAAAGAATCATTGATCAATTGCAAAATGACCCTGATATGATAGAAATGACAAGGATTCCCGCTGATGACCCAATCAAAAGTCGAGGAGAACCAAGTGGCTTAGAGCCGATGCAACTTGAAGAAATCACCAGGTCAGAAAACCCTGAAGTTCCACCACCATAGATCAAATCACTAGGGGAAATTTCAACTCAACTCGAGATAACGAGGACATCAAGAAGAAAAAGTGTACCAAATCCCTTGTTCAAATTGATAACCATCTACAATGATGGGGAGAGTTCGGAGGTGTCCCTGGTGACTCCAGTGTAGATTATAGAGGAGAAATAACTTGAGGGAGCATCTACCTCGGGTCCCGATGCTCTAGTTCAGAGCCTTCCACAGAGCGAGCATGAGGTCGAAAGCACCTTAGACACTGAGCTACTCAACATACTAGGAACCCCAATGGACAACTCAAGGGATGAGCTATGATCGGGTAGACAAAAAGAAGAAATTCCACAACAGGAAATCGATATTTCAACATCTGATTACCAACTAAGTACCGAACCTGCCCTTGGTTGCTCAGTTTTGGAAGATACCTTACCAGCCGATGAGAAACAACTGAAATTCGACCCGTCGGGACATATAGAAGAGGTTCAGGAACCCAAACTAAAAAAAATATACACAGTCGGGAGCTTGGGAAATACTGTAACTTGGGGAGAAGAAAAAATCCCCGAACCTCTTGATGAGGTCGCCGATATACACACATTCTCCTATGACTAAAAGAGAAAATCCATCATGAATGGAACCACTAAGAAGAAGAGTCTTACGTTGGATAGTTCGATTCCCATCATCACATAGGAAAAACTGAATAGCACAGAGCATGCCAAGACGCCTAAAGTTATTGACACAGGGATGGATATCATAGATGCCACCTTGGACAGAGAAAGAAGAGATGAAAATGAGCTGGCCGTTGTGCTAAAGGAGTTGGAGCACCTGCGCCATATGGAAAAATACTATCAGAACTTCACACAAGCCATGGTGTTTTTGAGAAGTGAGTGCCAAGACACCTATGACAAATTCCCGAATGAACGACACCTTTTTACTACGGGGACAACTGACTTCCAAGAAGACACCCTTATGTCACTAGCGAGCTGCAAGGATGTGGAAAGATGGTACGAGAAGGCTCACCAAGCAATGGAAAGAATTGATTACATCAGTGCAGTTCAAAAGGGTCGAGACACCCAGGAGCATGGAATTCGAGTGCTGAGGGACAACAACATAGATCAGATTAGGAAAGCAACAAAATACTAGGTGAAAATGGCCTAGGAAACTCAATGGGAGATTCAGGAAAAATGGGCTGATTGCGAAAGGATTTCAGTAAAGATTAACTAGGAAATGAAAGACATCGACCTCCCAGAATTCAGATCACTCGAGGACTTTGTCGACTTGCATTACTTAGTCAAGAAACATGCAGAAAAAGTATCGACATGGACTGCAGAGATAACAAAGGTGGTGAGCATGGCACCATGTCAAGTACAACAGTTCATGGAGAACCTGATAGAGGCTCGAGAAACATTGCAACAGTTCAATGTCAAAATAGTTAAGTATCGGGCACAAATAGTAGAAGTAAAATAAATCCTTTCGACCCTGATGGACCAACATAGATTCTTGTATGCCAACACATGAGAGGAACTCTTCATCAAATGGTCAGAGTATGAGAAGAGTCATCCATTTCAGTGAAACTATTTGATGATTCTTGGAAGACAGAGAGATGAAAGCACCATGTGGTGATGTTTTGTTTTACTTAGCTTGCACTTTTGATAGCTATTTTTAGTTAATGACTTGTTATAAATAAGAGGGTTGACCTTTTGGTAAGGGTTGATGGTTTTTACAAGGACCCTCATTTTTGGAATTGTAAAGAACTATTTCCGAACTACCTTAATTGAGAAGTCTTATTTAGGACCATGGACAAATTTCTGTTTTCATCAAAGCCGTGTGTGATTGGATTTGAGGAGGAATTACTTCTGAATTTGTTTCATGAATGGACGTTGTAATGAGTAAGAGTTTATGAATCTATTGATAAGTTAGTTGTTTCAATATTTCTTATATTTCTTGTCTCTAATGATGAAAGCAAATCATTATGTTAAAGTGTGATTAATGCTAGAGCTAAGGAAACTATTTTTCTTGCCATCATTTTTATTGCATGTATGTTTTATTTCGATAATTGTATCTTAGTCAGTAATTGAAA
>JASDQU010101875.1:0-37637 GCA_032191745.1 Picea mariana
TCTATTTTCTTTTCTTTTTCTGATATGTTTTTTTGTTTTTCTTCTTCTCTTCTTAACTTGCTTCTTTTTATCTCGATCTATTGTTTCATGTTAGTTCAAGTTGGCACCTGTGACAAAGTTTTTCATGTTGTCTAAGATACAATAGCCTGGTTAGGAATTTCTTTACCCGGGTGGAGTTTAGTCCTATCTTGGGGGTCACCCACTACTAAGAGTTTTGAGCAGTGTGGTCTAAGGCTGGGAGGAACGTGGAAGGTCTGCACGCAATTGATGATATTTTTACCAAGATAAGTGTCAATTGTGTGTTAAATTACATGCTGCATTATTATTTATGCATTTATTTTTATGGATTTTCATGTGTGTGTTGCATGTGTATTTTTATTATTATTATGTATGAATCTGTGCATTTCGAGAGTTTCTATATGTTTTAATTTTGTATACAGCTCGGAAATTTTATGTGGCATAGCCCAGTTGGATGTTGGGGATGCTACAATATGGTATCATAGATCTAGTTTTCAACAATGACCCTGGATGGGCCAAGCAAGTTGAATTGAAGTGAAATTTCATAAAGAATTGATTACGAAGTGGCCAAATTTCAAGTTACAATACGTCCATGGTAAAAATCAGAAGCAATTGTGTGGAATTGGGAAAAGCCCCAATTTTTGTTGTTAAATTCATGGGAAATTTGAGAAATTTGGCCAAGTTGTGAGATATTCTTAATTTAATATCTGTGCTAGCAAATTCGGACCTGGAATTGGTCAAATTTGAAGTTACAAGGAATCCATGACAGATGGAGTGAGATTAGTTGATTAAAATTCTCAATTCGTGAATTGAGTTTGGGAAACATTCATTCCATGAATGTGAACCAACAACATTTTGTTGTTGTAGAGGTTGAATTGGTGTTATCGGAGTGAAATTGAACAAATTTCATAGTTACAGAATGTCCATGGTGAAAATTGGGAAAAAGTTTGGCAAAAGCCCCAATTTTTGCAGTGGAATTCACGAGAAATTGATGCGCAGAAAAATGAAGGTGTGCAGGTGTGCACACTGAAAATGTGTGATGCGCAGTGAAAATCTTATGATATGTGGAAAATAAGGGTGTGTGGATGTGAGCGCTAAAATTTGGTGCTACAGAGTACAAGTTGGGATGCACGGAAAAATATTGGTGCGTAGGTGTGCGCATTTAAATTTGATGTTGCATAGTGCAAAGTTGGTAATGCATGAAAAATAATGGTGCGCGGGTGTGTGCACTCAAATTTGGCATTGTGCGGTGAAGATTTGATAATGCACGAAAAATAATGGTGTGCGGGTGTGCGCACTTAATTTTGGCGTTGTGCAGTGCAGAGTTGATAATGCACGAAAAATAACTGTACACAACTGTGCACACTTAAATTTGGCGTTGTGCATAGCAGCGTTGGTAATGTGCGAAAAATAATGGTGTGCGGGTGTGCGCACTTAAATTTGGTGCTACATTGAGTAAAGCTAGTGAAGCATGGAAAATTAATAGTGCGAGGATGTGAGCACTAAATTTAGCACTGTGCAGTGCGAATTGGATGACGCATGTGTAATATTGGTGTGTGTGGTGTGTGCATGAATAATATTTGTGTGCGTGGTGTGTGCACTAAGTATTGGCATAGTGCAAAGGAATTTTGTTGGTGCACGTGCAATGTTCGTATGCAGTGAATGCATGCAGAATATTCCTACCACGCAGTGGTTTTATTAATGGTGCTCTCAGAGTAATGGTGCATGGTGGGAGCATATTAAATTTTGGCATGGTGCAGCGCATAGAGTGCAATGTGCGTAGAATATTGTCATGCGACACAAAAATTTTGTGCAACAAGTATTAGTGCATGAACCAAAATTGTGCACGTTAGATATTGGAACGCGACACAAAAGTAATGTGCACCAGATATTGTCGTGACAGAGAAGCGATCCACATTGGTTATAGGTGCACAGAGCATACGTTACCTTATGGTGTTGCTACGCATGCTAAATATGAGTGTACATTTTTAAATTTGTGTGTGCGAAGTTGTTTGGATGGTCTACAACAGCAGAAAACCAGTGAATTTATGCGACATTTTATATTGTTTGAAGGTCATATTTTTTGCAGTGTGTTTTTGCGGCCCTAAACAACGTTTTTAGCTACTCAAAAACCATGAACACCAAGTGTACAGACTGTACCAAGGTACAATCTGTCTCTGCAACTCAAATGAAAGAGCTCAGAGAGAGCTTTCTAATGGTGTAAATCGTTCGTCAAACGAAACTTTTATGAGGAACTTACAAGACAAACAGTGCAGGGTAAATTTTAAGACCCAGCTAACTTTGAAGGGCCGTAACTTTATGCTCTGGAATCAGATTGAGGCACGGGAGTAGTCAATGGAAATATATTGAACCATAGAACACATTTTTGGAGCTGAATTAAATTTTGGACATGTTAAAAATGTTTAATATGTAACAAAAGGTACCTATAGCATTCTAGACCAAAAACACTAATTGACCTACAACTTCAGCAGGTTGTAACTAGCAGCCCAGAACCCAGAAAGAGGTGAAACTTGGAAATATTGTCCAAAATATGTATATGAAGAAACCCAATTGATATACTACCAAAAATACAATGGATTGTGTGAAAAAAACACTCCAATGGAGTAGGTGCAAAAATGCATAATTACAACTCAAATTTGCACCAAGTTGAAGTGTGAATAGAAGAATTAATGGCCAATTTTCAAATAACCATAACTCTCTGCTCAAGACTCAGAATTGAGCATGGAAGTAGGCATTGGAAAGGGATTGGATAGTAGAATATAAATATTCACTCAGAAAATTAATCTGGGTGGTCAATTTTTTCAGGAAATCAAAAGAAACAGTTATGATGCATTATTGAACCAGAATTGTACATAATTTCATGAATTTGTGAAATTCTTTAGCCTAACAAGTTTTTTGGCTGCATATTTTATAGATTTAACATGAATTAGATCAGAAAAGGATCAACATAGAGTTCAAAATCATGGAATATACATAGGGGGCTTACAGCCATGAAGATGAGATCATAGGGATGTATGCCAATATGGGTAATGAAGGTACAAATTAAAATAGACATGGAGAAGGAAAGGAAGTGTTATCACTCCAAGAAATCACTCCTTGACTGTAGAAGGGTGTAATCTTGGCAACTTAAAATATCAATAATATGGAAGGAAAAAGGATCAAATCGGATGACATTATAAATCCACCTCCATTTAGAAATACATAATTCACTCGAAAGACCAAGGCTTTCAACTAAGCTGCTCAGAAGATTTAAATCAAATTGTGGAAATATGGAGAAAACCCATTATACCAGTAGACATACTTATACAACATCACATGTGAATGGCCAGTAATGATATGTAAGATAATCTTCACACCAGCAGAAACATATATAAGATTACATAAAGCATATGACTGTATATAACAAATAAATACTTGCAACTTAAGTTTATGAATGCACCAATAGGATGACAGCTATCTGGCATTGAGACAAACATCAGAAGAAAAGTATGAAGTCAAATATACCAACGAATAGATGGAATGATAGCCTTCTGTCATTGAGTATACACAGACTTGGAAAGAAAGGAAATGAAAGCTGAACATACAAAGTGAAAGAAGCTTGATGTCAAGATATACTCATGATTATTTCCAAAGGATAAAAATACAAGTCTTCAAGGAAATGAACCACAGTCCTTAGATTGTTTCCCCTTCACCTTGCCTCTTACATATATGAGCTTAAATAATCTTTACAAATTATTTTCAACATCCTCAAAAGATTGATCTGAAAACGTCTTTTCTTATCTCAAATTCGAAATTGTGAGGTGGCTGGAAAAGATAGAAATTTATAGAAAAATGTTGCTCCAAGATTCACCTATATCCTCTAAATCAAAATATATCTTGGGAAACTAAGAAAGGTTATTTAAGATAAGTACTTTCTTATGAAATACCTCCTTTAGTTTCTAAAAATAGTATTCCAACTCGTCAGAATATGTCCTTAAAGATAGTGACTAAAACAGGAAAAACAAAGTATTTAATTTCTGGAAATATGGTGCTCAAAGATTGACATATATTTCACAAATCACAATAGATCTTGGAAAAATGAGAGATTTTATTGAAGAGTCGCCCGTTCTTATGAAATACCTCCTTTGGTTTCGAAAACTACTCTTCTAGATGATCAAAATCTGTCTCCCAAGAAGGTGACTAAAACAGAAAAATCCATATTTCCAAATCTAGTTATATTCCTACATTTTAGGATTTGATCTCTAGAAAATTTCTATTGATCAAATGAAGTGCCACCTGCACTCATGAATGATATTTGATAATATATATGATTATTCATCATCATATTCTCCTTAATAACTCAACCATGTCAAATTTGACCTTTTGACCAAAATAATACATTTTGGAACATTTCTGAAAATGATGCCTCATATTGTGGGAAACTTTTGATTGCCTTCTTGAGCTCTAAATGAATATATGAAAGTATCATTGGAAATATTAGGATTTCTATTTGTCAATCGACTATTTGAGCGTGTAAAACGGACTCTCCACGGCTCAGAAAATTGATTTTTCCCAAGACAGTTTATCAGCTGAAAAACCTGCACTTTCACCGGCTCACTACACTATGAAAATAGTCATTTAACCAGTGAAAAGGGAGACTTTCACCGGCTTACTACACTGTGAAAAATTCATTTAGTCGGTGAAAGCTAAAATTTGCTTTTTGGTATATTTTGAGATGCCACATCATTTTTTCATTGGAAAATAAGATTTAAAGCCAATCTTATATACTTTAAAACTTAAAGATTTATAAATAAATCTTTACCTTATTATCATCTTATGATATGATATCAAAATAAATTGCAAGGAATTTTTTATCGCTAACATCTGGCTCCAAATGGGATAGAGACTTTCCTGCAAGGTTTTCAAGAACCACAGATCTAATGCCTTTCTTGGAAAATAAAAATCTGAACAAAATGTGTAGTGTTGCATTGGGCATGAAGTCAGTATTCCATTGGGCATGGAGTCAGCTATCTCACTTCTTTCTGAAATTTTCCCATAACCTATGTGGATGAACTCTGCACATGCTTCAGACTGCCTTTATTCATATAAAGTATCTACTACTTCTGCTGCAAAATGAAAGAAAATAAATGCTCAGGAAGCGAGCTTATTTCCTATTCTACTCTATCATAACCAGCTCTACAATTTGGTTACGTAAAGGCTGATTTCCATAGCAGCCATCCAAGCAATTTTAATACTAAAATGTCCTCATCATTCTTACTGATTAATAACTAATTTTTGAAATGCAACAACAATGAATAAAACTCTTTCACAAAGCCAAATTCAACAGGAAATATGTGGAAGCTTACGAAATCTGAAACTTTCAAGTTTACTGAAATGTAAGGTTCTATGAAATCTGCTACTGGATCTTTAAAACTGATGTCAAGAACCTGTTGGTATTCAGGAAAAAATTGTTCTTCAATGACTTCTTCTGTGCCAGAAGGTTGATGACTTTCTTGTTCTTTTGTGATTACCTCATAATCATCAAACACTATAACTTTTTCTTCAGAATAATGTTCAAAAGATGATGATAGAGTAGTGTTTGATTGACCGAGATCATGATCAGCTCTAAAAATGTAGTTTTCTATACCATCATAAGTTATCATAGATTCAACATGCTTTGTAAACTGATCATAAATTTTATATGAATACTTATCTCTGGAAAACTCTACCCAAGTTGAATAATTTGATTTACAATCTGAAACAATTTCAGCTGCTTGTTGTTGTTTTGAAATTGCCTCATAGTTATAATCTCTTTGTTCATGTATATCTTCTCCTCTGTCATGTTCTTTTTGTTGTTCCAAAACTGTTTTACATCCATTATCTTCAAGTTTAAATTCTGAAACACACTGACCTTATGTTGGTTCAAGTACATGCTAATTTTCAAAATCATACTGCTTTCGAATCCTCCTAGAAGCATAAATGTTTTCATCCACTTCTAGAGCATCTTCAAACAATCTGCTCAAACATGAAGAATTTCTTTCTAACAATAGAAGGGCAAGTTTTGAATGAAGACCTTTAACATAGTATATCATGGCGGCTTTCTCTGTTGGTCAAATATCCAAAGGCATACCATAGTAGATGCTACAAAATCTTCGATTGAAGACAAGGAAAGTTTCATTATGTTCTTTCTTCAAAGCATAGAAATCAGCAAGGTAAGAATCTGTTGATTTATGTTCACCCCAATACTTCATAAAAACATCAGAGAATTCTATCCAATAGCTAATGGAGTCAGTTATTAAACCCTTAAACCAAAGAGCAGCATCTCTAATCAAAGATTTTGAAAAATATCTCATGATCACATCTTCATAAACAATCTGAAAACGATCAACAAAATCCAAAAAAGATTCCAAGTGTCTCTCAGTTGAAGCTTGATTCTCTCCAAAAAACCAAGGAAGATATTCATAACAGTCAAGAGGGTAAGGGTGAAGGTGAGAGGGCAACTTTAATGGCTTAAACATCTTCATCCTGATTTTGATTTGAAAGGCCGTGGGCTAATCATGAGGAATAGCAATTTGTTGACAAGTTTTAGAGGTTATGGTAACAAGTGTTGAGCTCTATATAGGTTTTGAATCAGTTTCAATTTCTTCAAGCTCACATGGTTGATCAGATTGTAATGGAATTGAAATACAGTGGTCATTTATATGGACAAGTTGAGGTAATAAGATTGATTCAACATCTACAATGTAATCAGGCTGCAAATCTCCTTCTAAAGATGGATATATATAAGAGGAATGATGATTTTCTGAATATACAAAACATAAAATAATTCTCTTGACATGCAAAGGAAAAAGCATGAAGGAGTTAATAAAGAAAAGTAGCAATTCATGAAGAAGACTTATGAATTGATACCTTGATTTAGGATTCAACCTCTTCATCTTCTGTCAACCAAATCCTCCCCAGTGGAGTCTTTAATGTGGAGTCTCCAGGCAAATGATTATAGTCGAATTTTATGTTTGTCTATTGTCTTCCATCAAGAATCAGATCTATGTCGTTCTCCCAGAGAAACTCTGCTTTCACTTTCGTTCCCCGACAACAACGCCACTTGTTATCACTCTAAGAAATCACTCCCTGACTGTAGAAGGGTGCAATCTTGGTAACTTAAAATATCAATAATATGGAAGGAAAAAGGATCAAATCGGATGACATTATAAATCCACCTCCATTAGAAATACATAATTCACTTGAAAGACCAAGGCTTTCAACTAAGTTGCTCAAAAGATTTAAATCAAACTGTGGAAAGATGGAGAAAACCCATTATACCAGTAGACATACTTATACAACATCACATGTGAATGGCCAGTAATGATATGTAAGATACTCTTCACACCAGCAGAAACATATATAAGATTACATAAAGCATATGACCGGATATAACAAATAAATACTTGCAACTTAAGTTTATGAATGCACCAATAAGATGACAACTATCTGGCACTGAAACAAACATCAGAAGAAAAGTATGAAGTCAAATATACCAATGAAGAGATGGAATGACAGCCTTTTGTCATTGAGTATACATAGACTTGGAAAGAAATGAAATGAAAGCTGAACATACAAAGTGAAAGAAGCTTGATGTCAAGATATACTCATGATTATTTCCAAAGGATAAAAATACAAGTCTTCAAGGAAATGAACCACAGTCCTCAGAATGTTTCCCCTTCACCTTGCCTCTTACATATATGAGCTTAAATAAGCTTTACGAATTATTTTCAATATCCTCAAAAGATGGATCTGATAGCCTCTTTTCTTATCTCAAATTCGAAATTGTGAGGTGGCTGGAAAAGATAGAAATTTCTGGAAATATGCTGCTCCAAGATTCCGTTAATATGGAGAGAGTTTATTGAATAGAATTCCGTTATTGTGAAATACCTCCTTCATTTTCTAAAAATAGTATTCCAACTCATCAGAATATGTCCTTAAAGACAGTGACTAAAACAGGAAAAACAGAGTATTTAATTTCTGGAAATATGGTGCTCAAAGATTGACCTATATTTTAGAAATCACAATAGATCTTGGAAAATTGAGAGAGGTTATTGAATATCCGTCCATTATTATGAAATACCTCCTTTTTTTTTGAAAACTACTTTTCTAGATGATCAGAATCTATCTCCCAAGAAGGTGACTAAAACAGGAAAATCTAGATTTCCAAATCTAGTCATATTCCTACATTTTAGGATTTGATCTCTAGAATATTTCTATTGATCAAATGAAGTGCATCATGCACTCATGAATTAGATTTGATAATATATATGATTATTCATCATCATCTTCTCCTTAATAAACTCAACCAAGTCGAATTTGACCTTTTGACCAAAATAATACATTTTGGAAAATTTCTGAAAATGATGCCTCATATTGTGGGAAACTTTTGACTGCCTTCCCAAGATATAAATGAATATATGAAAGTACCATTGGAAATATTAGGATGTCTAGTTGTCAATCGACTATTTGAGCGTGTAAAATGGACTCTCCACGGCTCAGAAAAATGAGTTTTCCCAAGGCAGTTTATCAGTTGAAAAACCTGCACTTTCACCGGCTCACTACACTGTGAAAACGGTCATTTAGTTGGTGAAAAGGGAGACTTTCACCGGCTTAATACACTGTGAAAAAGGTCATTTAGCCGGTGAAAGCTAAAATTTTCTTTTTGGTATATTTTGAGATGCCGCATCATTTTTTCATTGGAAAATAAGATTTAAAGCCAATCTTATATACTTTAAAACTTAAAGATGTATAAATAAATCTTTACCTTATTATCATCTTATGATATGATATCAAAATAAATTGCAAGGCATTTTTTATCGCTAACAGGAAGAAAGCATGAAATTGGTAGAGACCATTAAAACTTTTCAAAAGGATGTCCAAAGTTATAAATATGATAATGAGAGGATTATGAAAGCCAAGGAGCAGCAGGAGGGCTTCAACATAAAGTTAATGCAGAGCTTGTACGAAATAGAAAAGAATATGGATAAGGAGAATGACTCAAGCAAATTAGGAAGTCACGGGTCTCATGATTTCAGGAGAAGAACAAGAAGTGTTGGCAGACATCACCATCGCTCCCCAAGGAATTCCACTAGGAGAGAACAAAGTATTTCAGGTCCATCCCCTATCAGGAAACATAAGAGGAGGTCTCGGGTGGATGAACTACAAGGAGAAATGAACAAAATTAAGCCTCCTACATTTGATGGTGAGCAGAAGAAGGATGAGGATGCAGAGACATGGCTTTTACGCATGAGGACGTATTTTCAATTGCATAATTTATCTTCACATGTAGATGGAATAATTTCCATCTATCATCTCAAGGGAAAGGCATCCATGTGGTGGGACCAATTTTGCAGGTGCAACACATTGATGAGAAAAATGTTACTTGGGGGGAATTCAAGAGGTATTTTCAAAGAAATACTTGACTAAGAGATACAATGACAAGAAAATGAAGGATTTCTTTGAACCCAGACTTGGGAGTATCACCATAGATGAATATGAAAGAAGGTTTTTAGAACTGCTAAAGTATGTTTCTTTCATCAAGGAAGAGCCAGTGAAGATTCAGAAGTATTGTAGATTTTTAATGGCAAAAATCAGCAATCTAATATTCTGTCAAACACTTAGCAACCTAGAGATAATTGTCTTCATAAACTTTCGAAATGTCCCAAACCCATATTTAGAAATTACCATAAGCAGAAATACACATTGGTAAGTAAACATGCAGCAGAAATAAACACAATGGACAGCAACCCATAAAACTTAGAAACTTAGGCAAATGTCAGGGAAAACCCTAATGTGGGGAAACCCAACAAGAGAGAGAGAGAGAGAGATCTTATTTATTTCTTCAGGAAAGTGTATTACAGCATCATACTCACAACTTTCAACCAAGAAGAAATACCACACAACCACAAAAATTGTCCCAAAATTTTTTGCCTTGAAAAATGTGCCCAAATTCGTACAGTTGTACGTCCTCCTCTTTTTATGTGCCTCGAAAAATGTGCACAGTTGTGTGATGTACAACCTACACAGTACGGCCCAGAAGCAGTAAGAAAAACCCAAAAATATGTCTCGATTTGTTTTCCCAAAGGTGCCTCAAAAACCGTGCCCTCCTTCCTATTATACGAACTATATGGATCTGTACAGTATGGCCCAGCACTAAAAATAGGACAACACTCACACAGAAAAATTCCTTGGGATTTTTGCCCTCCTCCTTGGAAAATGTGCCCTCCAAGATGTTTACTTTCCTCTCTCAAGCTCTCTTGGAAAATCTCTCTCAATCTCCTCTCGATGTGTCTTGCACACTACCCAAATGCATTCTTTTATAATTCTGAAAATGACATTTTCCCTCCAAAGTGTCTTTTCACCTTCCCCAACCCTAAATCCAAAGGCCAAGATTAGATCTTTCCTTTTTCAAGATCAAGGGTCATGATCCATTCCCTCCAAAATGAATCACTTAAAATATTAAAGTGATTTCACTTTATTACATAAGTGTTTTGTGAAATAAAGTCACTTTAAAATTAGAAGGTACACTTTATTAAAAAGTCACTTTAATAAAAGAACCACTTTCTAACAACTTTATAAAAAAAACATTACAAAGTTAAGTTCATGGTAGTGTAAACATAAGGTAACATCCGCATACAAGACAAAACATGCGGAGTACCTCCCGAGCTAAAAATCTATCACTCCCTCTTAGCGAGGGATGTACTCGTTGCCATATCCATCATCTGGTCCCATCATACTTTTCTCTGTAGGATCTCCCTCTGAACCTGGAGCCATCCTCATCACCTACACAAAACTTGAACTATAATATCTTCTCCTAGCAACACCCTGGAACCCTGAGTTCACTTCATCTTGAGCATTGGTTTGATCAACCTGGCTGAGCCTTCTCCCAGTGCTCAGAAGAGACTCACTCTCTTCTCTCAGAATGAAAGACTGAATCCTTGGCTCCACCGCAGTCTCAGGAGCCTCCCCATTATCCTCATCCGACGTTGAATCATACACTGAAGGTTGTCCTCTCAACATATATAACCTATCCACCTAGTTATCGATCAGTTGTGGCTCTACCGGGTCCACTCCCTGCCTGTAGATAAAGGCTTGTTACCTCTTGAACAATATCCAATATCCTACATCCTCTAAGGCTGAGACTGAGAACAATTTAACCCTCAACCCTGGAACAAAGAGAACTCTGTCAAGCTCCAAGAGTCCCCCAAACTTGAGTTGGAATCTAACATTCCCAACTCCACGTAAAGCTCTCGCCATACATCCTTCATTTACCACCTGTCGGCCAGGACCAATCTCTGTGAAATATAGGAATACTCGCTAGATTCTCGTCATGTGGCAAGAGGCTCCACTATCCACAATCCATCTGATATCACCTCCAAATCCTTCATTGTCGACACTGGAAACTAGGGTCACCAAAGAAACTTCCCTGTCGTACTTTGAATCAAAGTCCTCCATGGTTGTTGTAGCAACTTTCACAGGACCTTCTGGTTCCTTCTTCTTCTTCTTCCTCTCAGAAAAATGAGAGGCAAGGTGCCCCAACTGGTTACAACAATAGCATCTGACTTTACTCAAGTCCCTTCTGGAACTTCCTTTCTTCTTACTCTTTGCTGCAAGAGCAACATTCTCATCAACTCCATCTGTCTTCTGTTTACTGCTCTGAGATCTTTCCAGGATCTCCTCCTGAGTGAAATCATCCCACAGTCTACTCCAATCTGGTAGATGCTCACGTCCCACCACACACTTCACGAAGACTTTCCATTCTTTGGTGAAGCCATTTAAGGCTATTCTCACCAACTCAGAATCCGTATTGACCTCTCCAACAGGTGCCAGTTCATATTTTACTTGAGATACCTGAGTAAGATAAGAAGAGACACTCTCCTCCTTACCCAACTTGGTATCATTTATCAGTGACAAGATACAATATGATGATCCCAAAACATTAGAGGAGACCATAAGGCAAGATAAATGCCTTTATGATCAACATAAAGGAAGGCCAACTTTCCAAAAATCTTGGGAAGACAAGAAGAAAAAAAAGATGGAACAAAGGAAGACGGGGACTAAGCCACCATTCTTCAAAAATGATCCTCGGGGATAGCCAACTTCTAGAGAACCCAGAATGATTGAGACAGTGGGGAAAATACCAAGGCATCCACCTATTCAATGTTTGGGTTGTGGGGGATATCATATGTATATAGATTATCCTCACAAAGGTGAAAAAGTGAGGATTGTTCACAATGTACAACAAGTTGATATAGTGGAGGACATGGGAATAAATGTACCTAGGATCTATGTAACCCTGGACAAAAAGCAAGCTGAGTTTCAGTCACATATGATTTAAGTGGAAGGTAATATAAACAATGAAACGATTGTTATTTCAATTGATTCAGGAGCTAGTCATAGTTATATAGATCCTAATATGGTCGAAATATTGCATTTTCCAAGAAGAAATCTTAGAAAATATTGTTTGGTGTAGCTGGCTACTGAAGATAAAAGAAAAATTAATGAGATGGTTAAGGCATGTTCAATGGACATGAATGGACTGAGCACCAAGGAATATTTGAACATCATACCTTTAGGTTCCTATAACTTCCTAATTGGTATGGATTGGTTGGACAAACACCATGCTATCCTAGATTGTTATAATAAGGCATTTACTTTCTTGGATGAGGAAGGGAACCTAAGGACAGTACAAGGAATTTTCAGGACAGTAACCATCAGAGAAATTTCAGCATTGCAGCTGAAGAAAAGTTACAGAAAAGGGTGTTGAATATTTGAAGCACATATGGAAGAGACACGTAAATATAAGGTGTCAAATGTTGAATATTATGCAGTCCTAAAAGAGTTTGAAGATGTATTTAAAGAAATACCAGTATTACCCCCTAAAAGAGACAATGATTTCTCCATCAATATGATTCCTAGAGCAGCCCCAATATCCAATACCTCGTACAGGATGAGTACACCAGAAATGAAGGAATTGAAAATGAAACTTGAAGATATTCTAAAGAAGGGGTATACACACCCAAGTGTGTCACCTTGGGGTGCCCTAGTATTATTTGTGAAGAAAAAGGATGGAACATTGAAACTTTGCATTGACTTCAGGCAGTTGAACAAGGTAACTATGAAAAATAAGTATCTTTTTCCAAGGATCGATGACCTCTTTGATCAGTTGAAAGATGCAAAAATATTCTCCAAGATTTATCTCAAGTCATGTTATCATCGGGTCAGAATTAAAGAAGAAGACATCAGTAAGAATTCTTTCAGAACAAGGTATGGTCATTATGAGTTCGTAGTGATTCCATTTGGATTATCAAATGCACCAGCTGCCTTCATGTGTTTAATGAATGGCATTTTTCATAGAATACTTAGATAAGTTTGTTATTTTATTTTTAGATGACATTCTTGTATATTATAAGTCGAAAGAAGAGCATGAACAACACTTGAGGATTGAGGGAGCATCAATTGTATGTCAAATTAAGCAAGTGATCATTTTATCAGAAGCAAATTCATTATTTGGGAAATATCATTTCAGAGGAAGGGATAGAAGTGGATCCTGAGAAGATAGAGGCCATTAGAGGATGGTCGATGCCAAAGAATGTGACTGATATCGGATCATTCATGGCCTTGTATTTATTAAAGGATTCTCAAATATTGCACACCCAATCACTTTCTTGCAAAAGAAGGGTGTGAAGTTTCAGTGGACATTGGATTGTGAAAAGAGTTTCCAACACTTGAAGCATTTATTAACAAGTGCTCCAATACTAAGGATTGTTGATCCAAATTAAGACTTCATTGTATGCATTGATACATGTAAAGAAGGGTTTGGTGGAATCCTCAGTCAAAATGGGTATGTTGTATGATATGAATCAAGGAACTTGAAGGAGCATGAAAGACACTATGCTACTCATGATTTGGAGTTGGCAGCCATAGTGAGTACCTTGAAGATGTGGAGGCACTACCTCATGGGGAAAAGGTTTAAGTTGAGGATAGACCATAGTGTTCTGAAATATTTATTTGGACAACAAACTCTAAATGCCAGGCAAAGAAGGTGGTTAGAATTTCTTAGGGAATATGACTTTGATATAAAACATATCAAAGGGAAAGAGAACAAGGTGGTTGATGCACTTAGCAGAAAGGTGCATGAGTTGTATGCTACAACCATTAGAAATTACCAATCAGATATGAAAGATAGAATCTTAGAGGCTGCAAAATCAGATTTTCAATACATGGAAATAATAACAAAATTACAGCAAGGTATTTTGCAGCAAAAAATTGAAGACTATAAGCTAGAAAATGATGAAATTCTCATGTACAGGGGCAGAATTTATGTACCAAATTCCCAGGGATTGAAAAATATAATATTAAGAGAAATGCATAATGTACCTTATGTTGGGAACGCGAGTTATTAGAAAACTATTACAGCTGTCAAGAGCCAATATTATTGGTCATGCATGAAAAAAGAAGTTGTTGATTTTATTGTCAAATATTTAGAGTGTCAAAAGGTCAAGGCTGAGCATAGACACCTAGATGGTTTGCTACAACCATTTATCATTCCTGAGTGTAAATGTGAAGTTGTAACAATGGATTTCATCACCAAACTGCCCAAAACAAACAAGAAACATGATTCTATCATGTTAGTGGTGAATAAGGTTACTAAAGCTACCCATTTTATTCCATTAAAGCTCACTCATAAGGCAGCCAACAATTTTGATATTTATATGAGAGAAATTTCTCGACTACATGGTATACCCAAGACAATTGTGTCTGAGAAAAATTCAAAATTTACATCAAATTTTTGGAAATGATTATTTAAGGAATTTGGAACAAATTTGAATTTTAGCATAGCTTATCATCCAGAATCAGATGGATAAACAGAGAGGGTGAATCAAGTGATTGAGGATATGTTGAGGATGTATGTGATGGATAAACCATCAAAATGGGAGGACTACCTACACTTAGTAGAGTTTTCTTATAACAATGGGTACCAATCATCTCTAAAAATGAGACTATTTAAAGCACTTTATGGTAGAAGGTGCAACACACCAGTAAGTTGGGACAACCTAGCAGATAGAGCAGTGGTTGAGACAGAATTACTCAAGGAAATGGAAGAGAAAATGTTGAAAATAAAATAGAATTTAAAGGTTGCTCAAGACAGGTAGAAAAGTTGTGCAGATAAGGGAAGAACTCACGGGGAATTTAAAATGGGTGACCATGTATTCTTGAAACTAAAGGCCAACAAAAGTTCCATGAAGTTGGGAAATTGTTCAAAGTTGGTACCTCATTATTGTGGGTCATTTGAAATCCTAGAAAGGATTGGGCCTATAGCATACATGCTTGTATTTCCTACATCAATGTCTATTCATAATGTGTTCCATGTCTCATTGCTCAAAAATTATATGCATGATGTTAATCATGTCATTGATTGGAATGTCATTCGTGTTGGAAAAATTTATATTTTCGACACACTAGTTCAGTGAGAGTTAACTGACTAGTTCTATTTTAGACTTTATATTTTTACCATCACTATTATGCATGCACGCATTCCTAAGGAAATATAACTGCTTGATTTATTTTCTTAATTATGGAATATTTTTCCCTATATATGAGTGCACTCCACTCATTCATTGCATCATATTGATCATGATCTATGTATCAATCATCAACTCATTGGAGTAGTGTGAATATATTTTCTCATTCTTCCATATTGAATATCTCTTTCTTTTCTTGATAAGTTTTGTTTGTTCATGTACTCCATAGTAATGTTCAGGGGTTTGACACACTAGTTCAGTGGGAGTTAACTGACTAGTTCTATTTTAGACTTTCTATTTTTACCATCACTATTATGTGTGCATGCATTCCTAAGGAAAGCTAATTGCTTGATTGATTTTCTTAATTATGGAATGTTTTTCCCTATATATGAGTGTATTCCACTCATTCAGTGTATCATATTGATCATGAGCTATGTATCAATCATCAGCTCATTGGAGTAATGTGAATATATTTTCTCATTCTTCCATATTGAATATCTCTTCCTTTTCTTGATAAGCTTTGTTTGTTCATGCTTTAGCTAGATCTCTTGTGCAGGTTTCCATGAAACAATGACAATTCAGGTGGAGCAAGAAGGCGCTCTTCAAGTGCATATGGTGTGCATATTGGACTGGAAGATCAAGTAGCTTTGAAATCGAGCCACGGATCTAGTAAAGGTCCAATGGACCTGGTACGGTCCTGAAGATGCAAATTGAGAGAACAAGGATGCTATGCGGGCAGAATACCCGCATATTTTTTAGGATTTTTGAAATTTTGGTTGTATATGTGTATATATTGCATTGAAGACAGTGCATAAATAAGGGGGAGGGGAATGTAATACCCCTAGGCCGAACCCCAACTGTAAATGTAAGTACAAATGTACTTAATTTGGTGAGTTGTTTGATATCATTTTGCGTGCACCTGTCATGGTATAGTGCGCATATGTATTGTGCACTAAAATGATGAAGTTTGCACATTCCAAGATACCATGTGCAGCAAAGTTAAGTGTATGTGATTTTGAGGCCAGAGAACCTTTGTGTATATGTTTTGTTTTGAGGATGGTGAGTCAGGATGTAGAAAGGATAGCATATTTGTAATGTAAATGTAATCACATGCAAATATTAATGAAAAACACATCACTGCGACATACCAACCATGTAAAAGAGTATGGGGGACTAAACTCCACAAGTTATGGAAAGGGGGATAAAAGTTAACGATAAGGGGCTAAGCTAGGGAGATTAAGACAAAAAGAAATATTATATTAATATTCCTTAAAGTATAAAGTATGGATAATTATTTTATCCTAAGTTCTAAGGATGGGGACAAGTGGGCCAAAGTAGTTCTCAACATGAAAAGTGTCAATTTGGTTACATGCATACATATAGTTTGGACTTAGTTCATTTTCCTATCATTCCATCATGATGCACTCACTCATTCAGTTTTCCTCCACATTTTTGTCACTGTACATGTACCTGTACCTGGTTAGCTTAGGATTTGGACTGAAAAAGCAGGTTGTCATGCCCATGGGATATTGAAGAGGAGGGTTTGAAGGCATGCATGCAATTGGTGATATACTTACCAAGATAAGTGTCAATTGTGTGTTAAATTACATGTTTCATTATTATTTATGCGTTTATTTTTATGGGTTTTTCTTGTGTGTGTTGCATGTGTCTTTTTATTATTATTCTATATGAATCTGTGCATTTGCAGAGTTTCTATATGTTTTAATTTTGTATACAATTCGAAAATTTTATGTGGCATAGCCCAGTTGGATGTTGGGGATGCTACATTTTGTTTGGAACGGTATTAATTTCCAATGCCACGGTTTCAAATAAGTTGTAATTTTAACCCTGAAAAAAAAGGTGATGCTAGGAGCACCACTTTTTTATTCGAGAGTTGATTTTATGGTTTGTGTTTGCAACTTTACGAGGATTTAAGGCCATTGTGGAAAATTCTTGTAATTCTAATTTAGAAATGAAAATGATGATTCTGGGAGCACCGTTTTTCGCTTCAGGGATTGGTTTTGGTGTTTTTGACTCAAAAATATGGGTATTTAGTACTAGAGTTCTCATTTTTGTTGAAAACTTCTTATTCTAGCACCTAGGTATCTTGTTATCTAGTGATTTTCTTACTGCAAATCCGATTATCGACTCACCAAAAAAAAAATACACTACTGAAATATTCAACTCTCAAATAAAGATAGCGGAAGCAAAATTGGAAACCAAACCATGCACACATAAACACCAATATTTTTGGGTAGATGCCCTTGGAAAAACCCCGGAGGGAAAACTAGTGTTGAGAATGATTTTATTATGCTAAAATCTCGTAATAGGCGTAATGGCCCATTGAGAGAAATACAATTGCAGACAAACCTGGAAAAGCTTGTTGTGTTGTACTACCCAAATCTACAAGTTTTTCGAGGTATACGGGAATGTCCCTTCTGCACACTCGCATAAAATTTCCTATCTCCACTAGCACCCGTGTACATGTATGGAAATCCTATATGACAATTTTTCTATGATGAAACCTTTTCCTGTGGCTTCACTCTGTTGAAACCCACCTGTGGCTACCTATTTTCTCTAGACTTCTCTTTGACCTGATATCTATATGGAATTTCTTCTCTACCTATCTCAGATCTCCTTGAATCAAAGTCCTTTGTGATCCAACCCTCTGTGTGTCGACTCTCTCAACACAATTCTCGTCAAGTCCTGACAAGTGTCTTCTCCTTTACCCTAGCCTTGTTTTTATAAGATTGAGTTATAATCTATTTATAATCTCCAAAGTGATTAATGATTGATATTACTTCTCACCTCACTTGAGATTAATTGCTAATATTAAATGCTAAAATTTAGCATTTCCTAAAATAACTCAATTTAATAATAAAATAACTTTACTTTAGTAATTCCTTTAATTAAATGTAAAATTACCAAGATGGAAGGCTTTAGATGAATTTTTCATGTTAGACACCAAGCCTATGTGGAAATACATGTCTAATGCTACAAGCATCAACAGTTTTGAGGTCACGATTCTCATCAAGTTAGTAATTGTGTTGTCCTAGCTTGTGATAAACTTGAAAGACTATTTTGTACTTGCTTTGGAGAAGTTGTTGGTATGTACTTGTAACTTCATCTTATGTATATATAAAGAGTTATTTGTTGTCCAAACTTCATTTACCTACAAATCTTGTTCTTAATCATGGTAGTGAGCTGATTTTGTTCAGTGATTTGACAAACATATAGAAGTTACTTGGACATATTTATGGTTGTAATAAACCTATTGCAATAATTAATTTTTAGATATGTGTGTATAATTGTGGTTTCTTGTGTATTGCTTCCACTAATTTATTTATTGCAATCGTGAAAACTCAGTCATGTTTTTTATTCAGTAAATCTGCAGTAACAAGTTTATTACAACAAGGTATTTGCTATGAAATAATTTATCAAGTGCTAGGTGGGTGAAAATTTAACTCTGAAAAAAATTGATTATTGCAATAGATTTATTATAACCATAAATATGTCCAAGTAACTACTATTAAGACCATAAGTTGAAAATTAGATTTGTAAGTAAATAAAGTTTGGACAACAAATAACTCTTTATATATACATAAGATGAAGTTACAAGTACATACCAATAACTTCTCCAAAGCTAGTACAAGATAGTATTTTAAGTTTATCACAAACTAAGACAACACAATTACTAACTTGACAATAATCGTGACCTCAAAATGAGAACTCTAGTCCTGAATACCCATATTTTTGGGTCAAAAACACCAAAATCAATCCCTGAATCAAAAAATGGTGCTCCCATAATCATCATTTTCATTTATAAATTAGAATTACAAGATTTTTTTTACCATGGCCTTAAATCCTTGTAAAGTTGCAAACAAAAACCATAAAATCGACTCTCTAATCAAAAAGTGGTGCTTCTAGCATCACCTTTTATTTCCAGGGTTAAAATTACAATTCGTTTGAAATCGTGGCATTGACAATTAATACCATTGCAAATAAAAGCCTTAAAATAGACCCCAAAAATGAACACTAGTGCTAATAGCAGCACTTGTTTTTTTCGAGGTTAACATTACAACACTCTTTGTTGTCCCTTGCACCCAATCAAGTAGCATCAAGCAGATACTTCCACATTGGTTTTTGTCTAACATGTGGAAGTCATCATTAATACCTCTCAAGACTTAGAAAATCCACTTTATTAAAGTAATTATTAAAGTGAATGTCTTATTATAATTAATTGATTTTAATTTAAGGAAATGCCTCAGTTTTGGCATTAGTGAATTAAATTAAATCCTAGCCATTGATCTCAAGTGTTGGTGAGATCTGATCTCATCCATTGATCACTTTGGAGATCTAGGGTTTTGGATTTAGGGTAAACTCAACATTATAAAAGGAAGCTAAGGTAAGAGGAGGAGATACACACATAATGAGATAGTAAGATCTCATTGTATTGGGTGGAGAAGGACTTTCATTCAATTGTTTAGGGGCAAGGTCCGAGGAAGGGAGCAAGGGACAACAAAGGAGTAGCAGCCAGTAAGATCGAAAGATAGATCTTGAGGTGTGATAGGTTATTTTGTTGTTTTGTAGTTTTCCATAGAGGGGCCATTATCCTAGGACAACAACCCATATTTTATCATAAAAGAATAATCACGGTACTAGTTTTCCCTTAGGGATTTTTCTAAGGGTATTTACCCAGAAAATATATGTGCATAATTGTGGTTTCTTGTTTATTTATCCATTGATTTATTTATTTAGATCGTTAAAACTCGGTCGTGTTTTTTGTTCAGTAAATTTGCAGTAACAAGTTTATTATAGCAAGGTATTTGCTATGAAATAATTTATCAGGTGTTGGGTGGGTGAAATTTAACAGTTTTGGGGGGGGATTTTAAGGATTTTGTTTGGAACTATATTAATTGTCAAGGCCACAATTTCAAACAAATTGTAATTTTAACCCTAAAAAAAAGGTGATGCTAGGAGCACCACTTTTTTATTTGAGAGTCGATTTTGTGGTTTTTTTTGCAACTTTATGAGGATTTAAGGCCATGGTGGAAAAATCTTGTAATTCTAATTTATAAATGAAAATGATGATTTTGGGAGCATCATTTTTTGATTCATGGATTGATTTTGGTGTTTTTGACCCAAAAATATGGGTATTTAGGACTAGAGTTCACTTTGTGGTCACAATTATCGTCAAGTTAGTAATTGTATAGTCCTAGCCTGTGATAAAATTGAAACGCGGTCTTGTACTAGCTTTGGAAAAGTTGTTGGTATGTACTTGTAACTTTGTTTAATGTATATATAAAGAGATATTTGTTGTCGAAACTTTATTTACTTACAAATCTAATTTCCAACTTATGTTCTTAATAGTAGTGAGCAGGTATTTTTCAGTGATTTGACAAACATATATAAAATCTACTTGGACATATTTATGGTTGTAATAAACCTATTCCAATAACTAGATATGTTATATGTTAGGAATAATGTCATAAGGAATGGAAAAATATTTTCCTTTAAGTACAGTATCCAATGTTCATTTTCTTAGGATGACTTGTGCATTTGGTTGGACAAAAGTGAAATATATATTGATGTAACTTATAATTTGGATCCAACCCTAAGGTTGAAAGCTCACAAGGAATAGATCCAGGTTGAGATGAAATTTCTAAATTTGCATTAAAATCCATTCTGAGACATTTTAAGAACATATATGATGTTCCATGTGTAAGTGGCATGAGAAATCCCATTTCTCCCTAAATAAACACAGTGAATCTCAAAACTCAAACATAGATCTACTGTAACCAACAATATATTAAAAAATATTAGAAAAAACTAGTTTAGCCTCCTCATATGTAACATCCCCACTAGAATCCCCAATTTAATTGATTCATAATGTAGATATGAATGTGGCTATGGTCAAGCGATGTTATGTGAAATGTATTTTCTGATCTTAATAAATATAATGTGATGCCAGTTGCTGGGAATATGGACAAATATGGGGGATGTGTTTTCCACAAGAGAAGAGAATGTCTAAGAGGGGTCCAAGGGGGGGAATTAATTATGGGTATTACTTCAACCCATTTTCCTGAATTTTATTACCATTGGGGACAGCTTCTAATTTATGTTTAACTATATCAGAATCCAATAATTAAACTGATGTAAGAGAGTGGGTGTGAGAGTCACATCCCATAGTTATTGGAAGCATGATCAACATTGGGCAGAGTGAGCAGTCAATTTTTCTTGAGAAAATAAAGGAAATTCATATGGGGGAATTAGGCAGATTTTCACATTCAATTTTTGCAGGAACAACAAGGAAAGAGCATGGAAAAAGAGCACCAGAGTTAGAACAAGAAGGATGGGTGAATTCAAGATCATGTTGGAGCATACGTGGAGCATTTTAGAGATGGAAATTAAAGAGTCAAGTTGTCAGGCCTGAAGAGTGAACTCTTGAGTGAGTTGCATTGTAACAACAAGTGTTGTTGTTGGTTGTTGGTAGTTTTCTTGGAAGTGAGTTTCCTTGGGTTTTCTAAAAGAGATATTCCTAGCAACCTGAGTCAAAGAGACCCTGATAAATGAATGGGACACTCGATGGACTGAGAGTAGTGAATGGGTACATTCCTTGGGTTGGGAAGGTCAAGAGGAAGAGAGTTGGAGGAAATTCGAGATAGTTGTAGTAGAATACCAGTGGGCATGTGATAGTGAGTTATGAGTGGACTATGAGAGGCACCCTTCTCTTGTGGATTCCTAATCTCAGGTTGGGGGTGAATTGTTGTTGGGATTTAGAACAATAGGTCAATGGTTGGGTGGAACGTCCTTTCCAAGCAGTTAGTTGCACAAGTGTTTTAAAACATAAGTCTTTATCTATTTCTAAGTTATTTCAAGAATTTAATTATTATGCTTAACTCTGTGTATGTGAGTGGTTTATTGTTGTTGTGAATGAGTTATTTATTGCATTCATGACCATTTAGAGAGTTGTATATGCATTTAATTACACGTAGCAAAATCTGATTAAAAATGTGTATAAATCGTAGCTGGTAAGCTACAGTGAATAAGTTAGCAGAAAAATTTTGTGTTTATGTGTATTTCACAAGTAATATTCCTTGGTTAAGTTGGGTAATGTTTCATTATGGTATCAGAGCAGAAGGTTGCAACATTGGCCTGCAAGATCTTGCTACATGACCACAAGAGGTTGTTTGGAGCATATTTGTTTTCTTTTGGGGAAAATTATTATTGCTACAGACAACATCAAAGAAGAGAGGATTGTGATATAACAATGTTATTCCAACCATGGAAACCATGTCCAAAATAATCTCCATGGCCCTGGATTTCCAATGAGACATTGTTTACTTGATTTGGGCATCCGGATCAGAAGTTATGACTTCCAGGAAACTGACGCTCAGCAATCGTTGATTAAACCTTAGTGTGGATTCCTAGTCATTGATTTGTGATCTATAGTGTTATTTATCTCACATGAGTGGGGAAAGGTTTGAAGGAATGGCTTATACACAAAATACAACATTCTCTTACTTGTGTGTGAAGCACGGAGAGCCACAGAACCCTATGGATCTTGTGCGCAACATAAAATTTTAGTTGAGGCGGATTGGATCGGCGTTGTTTGGTAGAGTGTATCACAGGTTACGCCTGGTGGGTCAGTGCCCCAGTGGACCAGCGTTGAAACATAGTTAATTTGGTTGGAGATCGTGCAAAGGAGGTTTGGTGCCCCGGTGGACCAGATTTATTTGGATGAAGGTTGCATGGGGGTGATCAAGTGTCCGATGGACCAGTGTCGGACCATAGGTTATTTGGTTGGAGGTGTGTGCAAGGTATCCTATTGGGATGGTGTCCCATATTGGAGACAAGTGGAATTTTTGCGGGATTGAAGGTGTTTTAATCGATGCCCTGATTGCTCGGTGTGATGTTGGTTCCCGAATTATTGTATGGAAGGTTGCCCAGTGGACTAGACCAGACCAGAAGCTTATAGAAGCGTGGAGAGGGGGAAACATCCCTGGTTCCTAGTGGCATGGTTATCGAAGCTACGTTTGTTCCATGTTAGTGCCACATCAGTATATTGTCATGTAGGAAATATTGTCCTCTAGTTCCACAAAAAAAAAGCCTAGAGCCATTTTCTTATTTTGGCCATAACTGGAGCATATTAACTCAGTTTGTTATGAAACTTCTAGGTTTTTTCCATAGTGAGGAGATATACAAAAGTGTCAAAAAGGACCACTGCCCATTTCTTCTTGGATTTGTCCGAAGATGCAAAATAGTGATTTTTAAATATCTAGGTCCATATCATTGGAAAAGATTCAGATTAATTTGAAATTCTTGGAGGGGGTTCAAAAGGAAGACATTAAAACAAATCATGAAGGAATTGAATAAATTCTAAGGGGTTTGGAATGGAGATGTTGAAATAGGTCAAAATCCACTATTACGGACCACTTTTTGGGGATTTTTGAGATTTTCAGAAGAGGAAAAGGGCTCCCAGATGGAAAAAATGGAAAAAAAAAAGTTACTCTACATTTTGTATACCCATCAAGCCAGACAACTTTTCTTTAATGAAATTTTTCTAGAAGTGCACAGTTTGAGAGATAGCTAGTTTGGCTAAAATTTCTAATTTCAGAAAAATGGGTGAAAAATGACAAAGTTGTCATTTCCATTTTGTTGTAGTTTTTTTACTAGAGCATCAGATTGAAAATATAAGAGTTGTTATGAATTCCCTAACATCATTATTATCTGTGTCTTAAAAAAAATTCCTATTTCCAGAAAGATTTACTTCTACAAGTGGCATAAATTGGTGTCTGGGATTAATTATACTAGAATGAAAAGTATACAAAAATGGGTAAATTAACAATATTCAGTTGACCATAACTTTCTACTGAGAGCTCATAATTGAGAAAGAAAGTAGTTATTGGAAATATCTTGGATAGGATAATCCATCTATTAACCCAAAAAATTATTTTGAACAGAAAATTTGGCAATCAACTCAAAAGAAGATGACTGGTTGCATTAAAGGGCAGAAAAATTTATGCATTCTTTTCCAAAAAAAAAAAATGTGTATGTATATATTTTGTCTAAGAAGTTATTTGCATGTACATTTATTGCGAAATTTATAGGTACAGGAAGGTAGTTTGGTTTCTTGTATGAGAACCCACAATAATGGAAGATGTTTAAGGGTCATACAGTGACGAAGAGGAATTCAGATGTCTGCATGTCAGGATGGGAAATGTTGAGACAGAGTCTAATGGAAGAAGAGACATACAGAAGCTTATAACTATGAGGATCTTGCAGATAGAAGTGCAGATTTATAGGGTTTATAATGAAAATATTATGAAGGCTCATGAAGAGATACTTCAGATCTTGAACATGCTGCAGAAGCAATCCAATAAAGACCCTCACACAAAGCAAGAAACCAGTGCTAGACAAGTGATAGCATCCAAATCCCATAGTAGAAGGCATGAGCATGGGGATAACAGGTAGTCAAGGAGCATGATCAAGCGCCATCATTCCCTAGATCAATCCACTAGGAGAGCTCATGCCAATTCAAGGTCAAGGAACAACCCAAGTGTGTCTTCTGTCAGGAGACAGAGGAGAAATCCTAAGGGAGACATCTTGCAAGGTGAACTTAGGGAAAATAAATCCACCTACTTTCAATGGTGAGCATAGGAAGGAAGAAGAGGTAGAAGCCTGACTATTGAAAATGAAGAAATATTTCCAGTTGCATGATTATTCCTCAAGGGTAGAAACAAGAATTGCAACCTACCACTTGCAAGGAAAGACAACCATTTGGTGGGATCAACATAAGCAAGACAAATATATTGATGATATTTCCAATAGGGTCTCATGGAGGTGGTTCAAAGGATATTTCCAATAGAAATATTTTTCTAAGCATTACTATGAAATGAAGATGAAAGAGTTCTTTGAACTCAAGGTGGGAAGCATGACAATGGATGAGTATGAAAAGAGGTTCTTTGAATTGTTGAAGTATGTGGAGTTCATAAAAAATGAGAAAGTCAAAATCCAAAGGTTTCTTAGTGGGTTACCCTCCTTCTACAATGACAAGATACAATATGATAACCCCGAGAATTTGGAGGAAACCATAAGGAGAGCAAAGCATCTTTATGAGAAAAGCAGAGGGATCACAGTCTTCCAAAATACTTTGAATGACAAGATGAAAGGAAAGAAAGAGCAAAGACAGAAAGGTTGTAAGCCACCATTTTTCAAAAATGATTCTCAAGCAAATCAACAAGGACAATCAGTCCAAAATGAACACAAGATAGTAGATTGTGATTAATCCAAAATGAACACATTCATTCCAAAATGAACACAAGACAACTTGTACAATGTTGGGGATGTGAGGCAAATCACTTATATAGGGACCCCCCTCACAAATTTGAAAGAATGAGGACTATCCACAACATTCAAGAGATCGAAACAGTCAAACACATAGGAGGAAGCATGCCAAGGAATTATGTATCCTTGGAAAACAAGCAAGTATAGTATCAGTTCCCCATGATTAAAGTGGAAGGTAAGATTGATAACCATCCCATAGCAATTTTAATCGATTCTAGAGCTAGCCATAGTTACATAAACTCTAACATTAATAAAAGATTTCACTTGCAAAGGAGTAAGTATAAGAAATCTTGGTTAGTTCAATTAGCCACATGGGGTAAGAGAAAGATCAATGAGTTGGTTAAAGATTGTCCAATAAACATGAATGGACTCAACACAAAGGTAGATGTGAACATTATACCTTTGGGTTCATATGACCATATAATTGACATGGATTGGTTGGAAAAACACCATGGTTTCCTATACTATTACAAAAATACCATAACCCATATTTATGAGAAAGGAAAATAACGAAAGATTCAAAGCATTACAAGAGCGATAGTTTTTACAGAAATTTCATCCATGCAGCTGAAAAATTATTTCAGAAAGGGATGTCAAATTTTTGCATCCCATATAGAAGAGGAAGCCATAGATAAAGTGGAAAGTATTGAGGACCATCCAATATTGAGAGACTTTGAATATTTTTTTGGGGAAATCCCAGGATTTCCACTGAAGAGAGACATTGATTTCTCTATTGATTTGGTGTCAAGAGTTGTCCCAATGTCGAAGACACCTTACAGAATGGGCACACCAAAATTGAAAGAGTAGCAGATGCAGCTTGAAGAACACTTGAAGAAGGGGTATATATGCCCAAGTGTGTCACCTTGGGGAGCCCCAATTCTTTTGTGAAGAAGAAATATGGAACCTTAATGTTGTGTATTTATTTTAGACAGTTGAATAAGGTCACTATAAATAACAAATATCCTTTGTCAATAATTGATTATCTATTTGATCGACGAAAAGGTGCAAGGATATTATCCAAGATTGACTTGAGATCAAGTTATCATCAAGTGAATATAAGGGAAGAAGATATCAGCATGACAACATTCATAACAAGGTATGGGCATTATGAATTCATGGTAGTGCCTTTTGGACTATCAAAGGCCCTAGTCATTTTTATGTGTATGATGAATGGAGTGTTCAGGGAGTACCTGGATAAGTTTGTAATTGTTTTCTTGGATGATATTCTCATATACTCTAAGTCTAAAGAGGAGCATGAGAAGTATTTAAGAATGGTGCTAAAGGTTGTAAGGGAGCATAAATTGTATTCCAAGTTAAGTAAGTGCATCCTTTATTAAAATAAGATTCACTACTTAGGGAATATTATTTCAGCAGGTGGGATAGTAGTTGATCCCAAGAAAATAGAGTTCATTAGAGGATGGTTAGCGCTAATAAATGTGATAGAGGTCCGATCATTTATGGGTCTTGTGAATTATTACCAAATATTCATAAAGGGGTTTCCAAATATTGCAAACTCAATCACTTATTTGCAAAAGAAGGGAGTGAAATTCTAATGGACTCCAAAATGTGAAGAAAGTTTCGAGCAACTGAAAAACATTTTGACAAGTGCATCCATATTAAAGATTGCAAATCTCGACAATGACTTTGTGGTATTCACATGTGCAAAAGGGCTCAATGGAGTCCTCAGTCAAAAGGATCATGCCATATGCTATGAGTCCGGGAAATTAAAATAGCATGAGAGAAATTATGCTACTCATGATATAGAATTAGTATTCATTGTACATGCATTAAAAATTTGGAGACGTTACCTCATGGGAAGGAGATTTTATCTAAGGATAAACCATTATGGTATGAAACATTTATTTGGAAATCCAATATTAAATGCCAAGAAAACTAGATGGCTAGAATTTATTCGCGAGTATGACTTTGAAATTAAACATATCAAAGACAAAGAAAATCAAGTGGTCGATGCACTCAGCAAAAGAGCTCATGAAATGCATGTTTCATCCATCAACATGTATCGGTCAGATTAAAAAGATAAAATTCTTGAAGCAACCAATTCAAATCAACATTATTTACAAATAAAACAAAACTTATAGCAAGGAAAATTAAAACAGAAATTTAAAAATTATGATTTGAAGAAGGACAGAATCCTCTTATACAAAGCCAAGGTGTATGTGCCCAATTCCATGGCACTGAAAAATATAGTGCTGAGAGAAATTCATAATGTGTCATATGTTGGGCACCTAGTATATTATAAATCCATTATCATTGTAAGGAGCCAATAGTTTTGGTAGGGAATGAAGAAAGAAGTGGCTAACTACATAGCTCGGTGTCTAGAGTGCCAGAAGGTAAAGACAAAGCATAGACATCTAATGGGGATGCTATAGCCATTTTCCATTCCAGAATGTAAGTGGGAAGTTATCACGGTATATTTTATTACAAAGATGTCAAGAATGGTGAAGCAGCATGATTCCATCATGGTGATGGTGGCAAATCAACTAAGGCAGTGCATTTTATTCTCGTAAAGACAATACACAAAGCAGCAAACATTGCAGACATTTACATGAAGGAAGTTGTCAAACTACATGGAGTGCCTAAGACAATTGTTTCAAACAAATATTCCAAGTTTACATCCAAATTATGGCAAGGTTTGTTCAAAGGCTTTTGGGACAAATATGAATCTGAGTGCATCATATAACCCAGAGTTAGAGGGGGAAATAGAGAGGACCAATAGGATAATTGAATACATTCTCAAGATGTATTTGATGGACCGGCCATCAAAATGGGAAGACTATATCCACTTAATGGAGTTTTCTTACAATAATGGGTATCAAGTCTCATTAAAAATGAGCCCATTAGAAGCATTGTATGGCAAGAAGTGTAACACACCAGTGAGTTGGGATAACCTACCAGACAGAGCCTTTATTAGGCCATATTTGTTAAAGGAAATGGGAAAAAAATGACAAATATTAGGCAGAATTTAAAGGCTATCCAATACAGAAAGAAAATATATGCATACAAGAACAAAATTTACAGAGATTTTAAAGTGGGCGAACATGTATTTCTTAAAGTGAAAGCGAAAAGAAGTTCGATAAGATTGGGTTGTTGTCCAAAGTTGGCAGCAAGATATTGAGGGCCTTTTGAAATATTAGAGAAGATAGGGCCAGTTGCAAACATTCTGGCATTTCCTGCATCCATGAAAGTGCATAATGTATTTCATGTGTCATTATTAAAAAAATATGTGTCTGATCGTAACCACATAATTGATTGGATTGTGATCCAAGTGGAAAACGAAGAGGATTATCGAGTAGAACCAGTACGCATCTTAGATTGGAAATTCAAAGTGCTCGGTAACAAATCCATAGGGTTGGTAAAGGTTCAATGGATTTGCTATGATCATGAAGATGCAACATGGGAGCACGAAAAAACTATGCGGGAGGAATGCTTGCAAATTTTTGTCAATTTTGAAGAAAATAGAAGTTGAAAATGCAAGACTCCATTTTTGGGCAGCTAGATTCTAGAACCATATCTCAAAAATTATTGGTCACTTTTGTTGATATCCCTGACAAAATAATGGTGCAGCCCAACAGACTGAAGGCAGTGAAGGGGGCACATTCCTTGGGTCAGTAGGATTAGAAGAATGAGAGATAATGGTTGGGACCATTATTTGAGGGTTAAAAAAAATGTAAAATTTTGTTTTATTTTCTTAATATTGTGATGTAAATTTGTATATGTATTTCAACATGGTGTTGTGCATCAAGGACAATGCACAATTGTAGGAGAGGTGCAATATAACATCCCCACTATAATCCACAGTTTAATTAATGCATAATGTATATATGAATGTGGCTATGGTCAAGCGATGTAATATGTGAAATGTATTTCTGATTTTAATAAATATAAAGTGATGTCAGCTGCTAGGAATATCGACAGATATAAGAGTTGAGTTTTCCATAAGAGAAGAGAGTGTCTAAGAGGGATCTAAAGGGGATAATTAATTATTTCATCCCTTTTTCCTGAATTTTATTATCATTGGAGATAACTTCTAATTTATGTTTGAGTGTATGAGAGCACTATCATTAAACTCATGTAAGAGGGTGGGTGTGAGGTCACATCCCATAGTTATTGAAAGCATGGGAATAAAGCATGATCAGCATTGGGCAGAGTGAGTAGTCAATTTGTCATGAGAAAATAGAGGAAATTTGTATGGGGGAATTAGGAAAATTTTCACATTCATCTTTTGCAAGAACAACGAGGAAAAAGAGCACCAGATCTTGAAAAAGAAGGTTGGGCGAGTTCAGGAGCATGTTGGAGCATACATGGAGTGTTTTGGAGCTGGAAATTGAAGAGATAGGTTGGCAGGCCTGAAGAGTGAATTTTTGAGTGAGTTGCATTGTAACAAGTGTTGTTGTTTGTTGTTGGTAGTTTTCCTGGCAGTGAGTTCCCTTGAGTTTTCCAGTAGATAGATTCTTAGCAACCTGAGTCAGAGAGACCCTAATAAACAAATGGGATTTTCGATGGACTGAGATCAGTGAAGGGGTACATTCATTGGGTTAGGGAGGTCAAGAGAAAGAGAGCTGGAGGAAATTCAGAATAGTTGTAGGAGAATACTAGTGGGTGTGTGATAGTGAGTTGTGAGTGGACTGTGAGAGGCACCCTTCTCTTGTGGATTCCTAGCCCCAACTTGAGGGTGACTTGTTGTTGATATTTATAACAATAGGTCTATGGTTGGGTGGAATGTTCTTCCCAAGCAACTAGTTGCACAAGTGTTTTAAAAGATAAGTGTTTATCTATTTTTGAGTTATTTCATGAGTTTAATTGTTGTGCTTAACTTTGTGTATGTGAATGGTTTATTGTTGTTGTGAATGAATTATTAGTTGAATTCATGACCATTTAGAGTGTTGTAGATGCATTTAACTATGGGTAACAAAATCTGGTTAAAAATGTGTATAAATTGTAGCCGGTAAGCTACAGTAAACGAGTTAGTAGAAAAATTTTGTTTTTACGTGTAACCACAAGTAATGTTCCTTGGTTAAGCTGGGGAATGTTACATCATCATCAAAGGACATAGGATGTTATGTGATGCTTCTTGCTAGGAACATTATTTTTTCTTCTACTGCTATATAGCCACGAGCATGCCTACAGTCTAAGAAAGCAGCACAAGTGTGTAGGCCATGCATTTCATTTAGATGGAGCCATACATATCATCCAATAGTTGGAGAATATCTAGAAAGTTATCTCGGAGAGAGATTTGTTACTTAGTGTTGTTATCCATACTAGAGGAAATCATCTCCCTAATGTGCCAATAAAAGTTTAATCTAGTGTAAAAGGTCGTGAATCAAGGTGCAAAAAAAAATAGGAACTAGTTTGGAGATAGAGATGGGTGGCCTATGACTTATGTAACATGTTAAGGCATTTCTATGACTTATTTAATGAGAGTATTCGCCTAAGGATGAAGCCATCAATGTTAACCAAACTTTATCCCATATGGATAGTAATTACTTCTTTTTGTTTGGGTAACACTTCGCCTAATACAACTTTGTTGTATTTGGTAATTCTACTGCAAGAAATGTCTGCATCTAGGACAAAATTATTTATCTCTCTATTTGTGGTCGGAATCCTAGTTTTGTGCCTTTGGTAGCGAACCCTATCCTCAAGCTCTTCCAGTGATGGCATATGTCTAAACCCAAACCCCTTAGCAAAATTCCTAGTATCCACAAGCTATCTACGAGTGCATCGAGGCATCGAGGATTTTCCCCATTCTACTTTGGGATTGTTGAGGTCCTCACGTGCTCATTCTCATGGGTAAGGCATCCTCAATTCCCCCCTTTGGTCAGTTGGGCCACCAAGCTCAATTCTATGTGTAGTGACAAATTTCATGCCAATAGCATCCATGTTCCCCTTCTAACAAAGTGATAGCATCTTCTCAGACGGTAGGCAATGGCATCCATTGCCTCCTTCTAGAGCTCATATAAAACCTCCCAACCCTATGGCTTAGGACAAGAACCAGTAAGGGACATGATGCCTTATGGATTTCCTTCCATGTGTCTGTAATCATCTCTATGAGTGTGAATTTTAGGATTGCTTGGCTCATGTATAGGACCATCATGGAGACCTCACTATTGTATATTCTCACAAACCAACTCGGGGAAGAACCTCATGCTCTCGTTGTCACACTTATCATTTTCCCTCATGTCGCCTTGTACACTATCCTATGTGACACTTATCCTTGTCACCGCATCTAAGGGCTATACTATGAGATTTTCAATACTATTCTATTTAAGGTTTCCAATGAGTCTTCTTCAATAGCTTCAACCCCAAGAAAGTCCCTCTTAGTGCTCCAAAGTTTAGAATGGATCACCTTTGCATTCTTCCCTAGTATTTGCAACACTCTTCGATATGGGGTACTCCACATAGATGTTTTGAAAGTGAAGGTCGAACATTTATGAAAGATCAATGAATTCCAGATCATAACTCTATCAATGTTCCTCAAACCAATTATTTTTTCCTAAAAATGCTTTTACATTAAAGAAAGTCAATAAAATTATTAGGCTCATCACCTTCTAGACCTCAAGGTGATGATGATTGGATCCCATAGTGGGAAGTAGAAATTTAGAAAAACTATTAATTTCTTCATGGTGAAGGTAAGAAGTAGCTCAATGTAGAAGAAGAGAAAAGATTGATTAAAATTGATATTCTTCTAAAAGAAGRCTTAATGTTTCATTACAAGAGGCGWCAACTAAAAAATATTATTTTTTTAGAATCGCATACTCAAATTAAAAGATTAAACTCAATTTCAAGATATAAAACATTATTACAAAAATATAAATGATAGTAATACACTTATAAAAAYACTTCATTCAAAAAAATAAATGAAGATAATGCAATATTGTTTTTATATAATTTTTAAAATTAATAAAAWAGAACTTGAAAATTTTGTCATGTATTTTTAAAATTAATAAAATGGAACTTGAAAATTTTGTCATGTATTTTTAAAATTAATAAAATGGAACTTGAGAATGTTGTGATGTAATTTCATGGGTGCATTTATGTATAATAAAGGAATAATAGGTTCATTAAAAATAATCAAATTACACTTTCAAAAACTAATAAAGCATTCATAATATTAATGGTGATTGGCAATAACTATATTTTCTTCCAAGGAAGATCTTGTAAGGAAACCTAAGGGATGTTGCCTAAAGAAACCTAAGTGATGTTGCCTAAAGAAACTTAAGGGATGTTGCCCCACATTTATGAATGACATTCCTAATAATTTTGTTCACATAAACTAATGCATCTAACCCATATGAATTCAAATCAAAAACTTGTTAATACAAAACTAGCTAAATGCACATCAACATTGATGACAACCCCTCAAACTAACCCCTTCCATTGATTAAAAAATAACAATATATAATCAATTGTTATTATTTTTTAATGAAAATTCAATTTTCTATAAAATTGAAACTTCCTTTTATATCATCAATATATTTTGCACTCTTAATATCAAGATGCATTTATCTTAATGTTTTCATACTCTCGATGTTTACATAAAATTGTGTTTCAATATTTAATTTGTTTTTTATAATTTTTAGATAATTCTTAAAAAGGGTAAATTTTTTTTTTTAAATAAAAAAGGTGTAGTACCTGCTATAATATATTAACTCAAAACTTTGACAAAGTAAACAGCTTCAGAGCTACAGTCACCAAAAAATGCTGTCGGTATTCGGAAACCAGCATTATTGGGGAACATCTAGCAGTTTATACAGTAGTATATTAAGGAAAAAAGACATATGTCCTGCCCGTAGGAAACCAGGACAGATGCTAATGGTCCAGAGAAACCTATAGCAATTAACACATAAAAACTAGAACCTGGAGAACAGGGCAGCCTAATCACCCGGTGATGTGTCGCTCCCGCCAACACCCGTCGAAGTGGCAAAACTCTGCATGCACATAGGGCACTTACGCTGACCTGGGGCCCCGGATAGCGCGTCGAGGAGCAAATCTATTCGCTAGCCCATGATGAGAGCCCTGTGTTCCAAGTCCGCAATGTGGCTACGGAGCTCGAACACCAAGGCCAGGTGTTCATCGCTGAGGAGGGGACCATGTGTTCCACCACCCTGGACACTCTGGTTCCCATCTTCGCCAATGTCAGTCGTTGCCATCTCTACTGTTGCCAACTTCTCCAACTGCTCAGCATCTGTGGCCTGTAGGTCACTTAACCATGGAATTTCTTCCACCACGCAACCAGGAAGGTCGTCGACCTTACTCGGGGCGCTATTGTTATCCTGCCTGGTGGGCGTCTCCCTGGTACTTGGCTTCTCATTACACATGAGGTCCCCAAATGACAGGTCCTCCTCCACAACACAGCCAGAAAACCAATCCTCGGGCTCGGTCTCCTTCTTCGTCCTGCTACAGCCGGCGTCTTGCTTGACAATGCTATTGAGCGCCTCTCTTCTCTCAACCCGCACCTTCTTCCTGAGGATGGAAGAGGCCAGAGCCAAGGCCCGTTCAAGCTCCTCCTTCCGGCGCCTCTGCGCCTTGTGCACTTCCCAGGCAGAACCCCGACAAGGTGTTCCTCGTCTCCTTACCATTATCCCAACGCAAATGCCAGTTAAGTGCAGAGCCGAGTTGAAATGTGACCAACTCGAGAGCGGCTGCGAGTGCCAAGCGCAGGCAGACCAGCTCTTTCGAGGCCCACAGAGAATCCACCATCCCTGAAAAGACTCCCCAGAATACCGATAGAAGGCGGTAATTGACCCTGCACCAGGAGCCTTCCTCCTTTGCTCGGGCTCCAAACAAAAACCATAATCAAACTGTCTGCTCCTCCTTCCGTTCATACTAACCATGAATTCATAAGCGCATGGGATGTTAATTGTCGCGTGAGGGAGGAGTACCTCCTTCAGCAGTCCCCTGCTATGGCCGTCCATCCGCGTTAAATGTCGCTCGAGGGTGGCGGTCATCAGCATTTAACCAGCGCTGAGTGCGTGTCCAGGTGTCTCATCGGCCCTGCCGCGTGTCACCCCATACGGGGTTAAAAAGGGTAAATTTGTATACCGATATTTGTTTCCTTTAAATAGAGTATGCATTTTAAGAATTATACAATTTATTTAAATTTTCAATATTTCACGGTACATGCCCTTAATGAAAAAACATGACTTTGCACATATTGATCATCGTCGTTGCCCTTTTTTAAATGCTAGAGCATCACTTTGAAAAGGTACCCTTCTTCATTAAGGTACAAACAATGTCTTGAATCAAATCCCAGAGATATTTGAATCTTAGCAATGGTTGGAGTTAACTCTTAAACAATATTAATTGAAACACGAAATCATCTTAATACAATGTACTTGCATAATGCACATCTTCATCCTCTTGATGCAATCTATGCAACCACAATTCAAAAAAAATGTAGGATGTGTACTTTCCTCAAAGCATAATAACTGAGTAGCCATTTAGTCTCACCAACCATCAAGCCATATCAAAAGGGATTTTAGTGTGATTTAATTCACTGCCTACCATATGAAATCCTAACCCTGAGTGCATATTTTTTAGTTAATTTTTCATTTTTTTTTTCTTAGCATATCCTATTTTTTTTTTAAGGCTTATGGTCATCTCTCTATCAAACTTGAATGTTACAATTTGAATCCTTGAGAGTGTGCATTTAAAAAATGAAAACATAAAACATTATCCCTCAAATGTAATTGACAAAAATGACAAAAGAGGAGAAGCATGTTAGACTTGGGGGAAGATGAAGAGTTGGGGGTGCCTGGCCTTCCATCTTCAACCCCAATTGAGCCATTCTCCTATTTACTCTTAACTCTTGCATCATAAATAAAGAGGGGCTCTTCATTGAGAGTGAGAGGAATTGCTGCTCAAATTCCCATGTGAAAACTGAGAATGGACCAAAGAGCCTAAGAGTACTATAACCTACACATTGTTAAGAAATAAAGATCTTGACCGAAACCCATTGAATATTGGTTTTCCCATTTTGGTTTTCAGGGTAAATAATATGTTCTTGGCATGTGAATTGCTTGATGTGTTGTGCTAATTTTTTTATGTAAGTTGGTGGTTGTTTCTCTGTGTTTAAAATTGTTGTCTAGGTTATTTTATTGGTGTGAGAATTCATTTCATGTTATTTGTTCTAAGTTTTGAGTCATTCATTCTTCTTGGCCATTGAAGAATACCAACAACTCTAGAATGCACATTGTCATTCCACTCTAAGATTCAAGATCAATGGCTCAAATAATATGGTTGTTGCACTTTGTTAGCTAGTTTCCATTTCTATCAAGCTTGTGATTATTGAAGGAAAACATACCCAACAAATTGGTGTTTTCCCACGCCAATACGTTGTCCTTGGTTATTCCTTGAGCCCATACATAGGTTTGTTGCACTCTAAGACGACATACACTACCTCTAGCAATGGTTTGAACCCACACATAGGTCGTACAAACCATTTTTCCCTTCTTAGGGAGTGTACGAGAGTCATACAAGCCATAAGTCCAATGTAGTATTGGCCCCCTACTTCCTCTGATCACACAAACTAACGTTGGGTGTGTGAGTTCTTTGGAAGCTTGTGGTGTTTGTGTCAAGTGGCTAGAGTGCAATTTGTGCCACCAATCCAAGAGATGGATTGTTCATGGATTACTTCTCTCTCATATTCGTGCCACCAATCCAAGAGATGGATTGTTCATGGATTACTTCTCTCATGCTTTGGCCTCAAATGTCTTACCTCATTGTGGCATGTCTTGGATGAGTGTTTTGACTTGGGTGAAGGTTAACCATTGGTTGTCCCCTCATAGTAATAGATGGTTTAAACACATGGTTGTTTCCCCTATTATTTTAAATCATTTCATAAGACTTGACACCATTACATAAATAGTGTATGCTTGTGAAGTGGTATGAATGCATTGAATAGTGACCAACTCATGCATACATTATTGAATAGAATTTAATGATATTGATGTTTGAATTGGAATTGAGTATGAACAGAAGAAAGTATAGTATGAGACATGCTATCCCTCAGTTTCATTTAGTGTAGTTGGTAATAGCATTGAATCCTTCACAACGGTACTTTTCGAGGACAAGTGACTAGAGATAGATTAACATTTTGTCATCCATCTCGGTGTTAAAAATACTTAAAGAATTATGGAATTGTAGAAATTGCTCAAGGATCCGTGTTGGAAAAACAGACTAGCTATAAGCCTACCATTAAGGGATCATTCTTTTACATCAAATAACTCAGGATTGAGCACCTAACAAAGCATTGCTCCTATTGTAGGCATTGGACTAGTAAAAAAACATTAATGAAAAGCTAGTTCGTAATATACCAATATATATCCATCTTAACTATGGGTCTATTAAGCATCGAGGGGGATCAAAAAAACAATTGGGATGTGAATCTCTCAATGCTTATAAGATCCTAAGTGAAGATGGATCTATGCTAGTGTGTGTTTTATTGTCTTCCAATAATTGATCTAATTTGGTTTTTATAATGTATATATATTGGAAGACCAGAAAACACACACTACACTAGTGTATATCCATCTTCACCCAGGATCTTATAAGCATCGGAATATTTGTATCCCAATTGTTTTTTTTATCCCTCTCGATGCGTTAATAGACCCATAGTTAAGATGGATCTATATCGGTATATTACGAATTAGCTTCTCATTAACGTTTTTTGACTCGTGCAATGCCTAC
>JASDQU010101875.1:57934-101644 GCA_032191745.1 Picea mariana
CTTCTTTTAGAAGAATATCAATTTTAATCAATCTTTTCTCTTCTTCTACATTGAGCTACTTCTTACCTTCACCATGAAGAAATTAATAGTTTTTCTAAATTTCTACTTCCCACTATGGGATCCAATCATCATCACCTTGAGGTCTAGAAGGTGATGAGCCTAATAATTTTATTGACTTTCTTTAATGTAAAAGCATTTTTAGGAAAAAATAATTGGTTTGAGGAACATTGATAGAGTTATGATCTGGAATTCATTGATCTTTCATAAATGTTCGACCTTCACTTTCAAAACATCTATGTGGAGTACCCCATATCGAAGAGTGTTGCAAATACTAGGGAAGAATGCAAAGGTGATCCATTCTAAACTTTGGAGCACTAAGAGGGACTTTCTTGGGGTTGAAGCTATTGAAGAAGACTCATTGGAAACCTTAAATAGAATAGTATTGAAAATCTCATAGTATAGCCCTTAGATGCGGTGACAAGGATAAGTGTCACATAGGATAGTGTACAAGGTGACATGAGGGAAAATGATAAGTGTGACAACGAGAGCATGAGGATCTTCCCTGAGTTGGTTTGTGAGAATATACAATAGCGAGGTCTTCATGATGGCCCTATACACGAGCCAAGCAATCCTAAAATTCACACTGATAGAGATGATTAAAGACACATGGAAGGAAATCCAGAAGGCATCATGTCCTTTACTGGTTCTTGTCCTAAGCCATAGGGTTGGGAGTTTTTATATGAGCTCTAGAAGGAGGCAATGGATGCCATTGCCTACCGTCTGAGAAGATGCTATCACTTTGTTAGAAGGGGAACATGGATGTTATTGGCATGAAATTTGTCACTACACATAGAATTGAGCTTGGTGGCCCAATTGACCAAAGGGGGGAATTGAGGATGCCTTACCCATGAGAATGAGCATGTGAGGACCTCAACAACCCCAAAGTAGAATGGGGAAAATCCTCGATGCCTCGATGCACTCGTAGATAGCTTGTGGATACTAGGAATTTTTCTAAGGGGTTTGGGTTTAGACACAAGCTGACTACTATGCCATCACTGGAAGAGCTTGAGGATAGGGTCCGCTACCAAAGGCACAAAACTAGGATTCCGACCACAAATAGAGAGATAAAGAATTTTGTCCTAGATGCAAACATTTTTTGCAGTAGAATTGCCAAATACAACAAAGTTGTATTAGGCGAAGTGTTACCCAAACAAAAAGAAGGAATTACTATCCATATGGGATAAAGTTTGGTTAACATTGATGGCTTCATCCTTAGGTGAATACTCTCATTAAATAAGTCATAGAAATGCCTTAACATGTTACATAAGTCATAGGCCACCCATCTCTATCTCCAAACTAGTTCCTATTTTTTTTTGCACCTTGATTCACGACCTTTTACACTAGATTAAACTTTATTGGCACATTAAGGAGATGATTTCCTCTAGTATGGATAACAACACTAGAAATCTCTCTCCGAGATAACTTTCTAGATATTCTCCAACTATTGGATGATATGTATGGCTCCATCTAAATGAAATGCATGGCCTACACACTTGTCCTACTTTCTTAGACTGTAGACATGCTCGTGGCTATATAGCAGTAGAAGAAAAAATAATGTTCCTAGTAGGAAGCATCACATAACATCCTATGTCCTTTGATGATGATGTAACATTCCCCAGCTTAACCAAGGAACATTACTTGTGGTTACACGTAAAAACAATTTTTTTCTACTAACTCGTTTACTGTAGCTTACCGGCTATGATTTATACACATTTATAACTAGATTTTTCTACCCATAATTAAATGCATCTACAACACTCTAAATGGTCATGAATTCAACTAATAATTCATTCACAACAACAATAAACCATTCACATACACAAAGTTAAGCACAACAATTAAACTCATGAAATAACTCAGAAATAGATAAACACTTATCTTTTAAAACACTTGTGCAACTAGTTGCTTGGGAAGAACGTTCCACCCAACCATAGACCTGTTGTTATAAATATCAACAACAAGTCACCCTCAAGTTGGGGCTAGGAATCCACAAGAGAAGGGTGTCTCTCACAGTCCACTCACAACTCACTATCACACACCCATTGGTATTCTCCTTACAATGATAATGGATTTATAATATACTAGGTGCCCAACATATGACACATTATGCATTTCTCTCAGCACTATATTTTTCAGTGCCATGGAATTGGGCACATACACCTTGACTTTGTATAAGAAGATTCTGTCCTTCTTCAAATCATAATTTTTAAATTTCTGTTGTAATTTTCCTTGCTATAAGTTTTGTTTTATTTGTAAATAATGTTGATCTGAATTTGTTGCTTCAAGAATTTTATCTTTTTAATCTGACTGATACATGTTGATGGATGAAACATGCATTTCATGAGCTCTTCTATTGAGTGCATCAACCACTTGATTTTCTTTGTCTTTGATATGTTTAATTTCAAAGTCATACTCACGAATAAATTCCATCCATCTAGTTTTCTTGGCATTTAATGTTGGATTTCCAAATAAATGTTTCATACCATAATGGTTTATCCTTAAATAAAATCTCCTTCCCATGAGGTAACATCTCGAAATTTTTAATGCATGTACAATGAATACTAATTCTATATCATGAGTAGCATAATTTCTCTCATGCTATTTTAATTTCCCGGACTCATAGCATACCACATGATCCTTTTGACTGAGGACTCCATTGAGCCCTTTTGCACATATTCGTGAATACCACAAAGTCATCATCGAGATTTGCAATCTTTAATATGGATGCACTTGTCAAAATGTTTTTCAGTTACTCGAAACTTTCTTCACATTTTGGAGTCCATTAGAATTTCACTCCCTTCTTTTGCAAATAAGTGATTGAGTTTGCAATATTTGGAAACCCCTTTATGAATATTTGGTAATAATTCACAGGACCCATAAATGATCTGACCTCTATCACATTTATTAGCGCTAACCATCCTCTAATGACCTCTATTTTCTTGGGATCAACTACTATCCCACCTGCTAAAATAATATTCCCTAAGTAGTGAATCTTATTTTAATAAAAGATGCACTTACTTAACTTGGAATACAATTTATGCTCCCTTACAACCTTTAGCACCATTCTTAAATGCTTCTCATGCTCCTCTTTAGACTTAGAGTATATGAGAATATCATCCAAGAAAACAATTACAAACGTATCCAAGTACTCCCTGAACACTCCATTCATCATACACATAAAAATGACTAGGGCCTTTGATAGTCCAAAAGGCACTACCATGAATTCATAATGCCCATACCTTGTTATGAATGTTGTCATGCTGATATCTTCTTCCCTTATATTCACTTGATGATAACTTGATCTCAAGTCAATCTTGGATAATATCCTTGCACATTTTAGTCAATCAAATAGATAATCAATTATTGACAAAGGATATTTGTTATTTATAGTGACCTTATTCAACTGTCTAAAATAAATACACAACATTAAGGTTCCATATTTCTTCTTCACAAAAGAACTGGGGCTCCCCAAGGTGACACACTTGGGCATATATACCCCTTCTTCAAGTGTTCTTCAAGCTGCATCTGCTACTCTTTCAATTTTGGTGTGCCCATTCTGTAAGGTGTCTTCGACATTGGGACAACTCTTAACACCAAATCAATAGAGAAATCAATGTCTCTCTTCAGTGGAAATCCTGGGATTTCCCCAAAAACATCTTCAAAGTCTCTCAATGTTGGATGGTCCTCAATACTTTCCACTTTATCTATGGCTTCCTCTTCTATATGGGATGCAAAAATTTGACATCCCTTTCTAAAATTGTTTTTCAGCTGCATGGATGAAATTTCTATAAAAACTATCGCTCTTGTAATGCTTTGAATCTTTCATTATTTTCCTTTCTCATAAAGATGGGTTATGGTATTTTTGTAACAGTATAGGAAACCATGGTGTTTTTCCAACCAATTCATGTCAATTAGATGGTCATATGAACCCAAAGGTATAATGTTCACATCTACCTTTGTGTTGAGTCCATTCATGTCTATTGGACAATCTTTAACCAACTCATTGATCTTTCTCTTACCCCCCGTGGCTAACTGAACTAACCAAGATTTCTTATACTTACTCCTTTGCAAGTGAAATCTTTATGTAACTATGGCTAGCTCTAGAATCAATTAAGATTGCTATGGGATGGTTATCAATCTTACCTTCCACTTTAATCATGGGGAACTGATACTATGCTTGCTTGTTTTCCAAGGATACACAATTCCTTGGCATGCTTCCTCCTATGTGTTTGACTATTTCGATCTCCTGAATGTTGTGGATAGTCCTCATTCTTTCAAATTTGTGAGGGAGGTCCCTATATAAGTGATTTCCCTCACATCCCCAACATTGTACAAGTTGTCTTGTGTTCATTTTGGAATGAATGTGTTCATTTTGGATTGATCACAATCTACTATCTTGTGTTCATTTTGGATTGATTGTCCTTGTTGATTTACTTGAGAATCATTCTTGAAAAATGGTGGCTTAAAACCTTTCTGTCTTTTCTCTTTCTTTCCTTTCATCTTGTCATTCAAAGTCTTTTGGAAGACTGTGATCCCTCTGCTTTTCTCATAAAGATGCTTTTCTCTCCTTATGGTTTCCTCCAAATTCTCGGGGTTATCATATTGTATCTTGTCATTGTAGAAGGAGGGTAACCCACTAAGAAACCTTTGGATTTTGAATTTCTCATTTTTTATGAACTCCACATACTTCAACAATTCAAAGAACCTCTTCTCATACTCATCCACTGTCATGCTTCCCACCTTGAGTTCAAAGAACTCTTTCATCTTCATTTCATAGTAATGCTTAGAAAAATATTTCTATTGGAAATATCCTTTGAACCGCCTCCATGAGACCCTCTTATCATCAATATATTTGTCTTTCTTATGCTGATCCCACCAAATGGTTGTCTTTCCTTGCAAGTGGTAGGTTGCAATTCTTGTTTCTACCCTTGAGGCATAATCATGCAACTGGAAATATTTCTTCATTTTCAACAGTCAGGCTTCGACCTCTTCTTTCTTCCTATGCTCATCATTGAAAGTAGGTGGATTTATTTTCTCTGAGTTCACCTTGCAAGATGTCTCCCTCAGAATTTATCCTCTGTCTCGTGACAAAAGACACACTTGGGTTGCTCCTTGACCTTGAATTGGCATGAACTTTCTTAGTGGATTGATCTAGGGAATGATGGTGCTTGCTCATGCTCCTTGACTACCTATTATCGCCATGCTCATGCCTTCTACTATGGGATTTGGATGCTATCACTTGTCTAGCACTGGCTTCTTGCTTTGTGTGAGGGTCTTTATTGGCTTGCTTCTGCAGCATGTTCAAGCTCTGAAGTATCTCTTCATGAGCCTTCATAATATTTTCATTATCAACCCTATAAATCTGCACTTCTATCTACAAGTTCCTCATAGTTATAGGCTTTTGTATGTCTCTTCTTCCATTAGAATCTGTCTCAACATTTCCCATCCTGACATGCAGACCTCTGAATTCCTCTTCGTAACTGTATGACCCTTAAACATCTTCCATTATTGTGGTTCTCATACAAGAAACCAAACTACCTTCCTGTACCTATAAATTCCACAATAAATGTGCATGCAAATAACTTTCTGTTAGACAAAATATATACATACACATTTTTTTTTTTGGAAAAGAATGCATAAATTTTTCCGCCCTTTAATGCAACCAGTCATCTTCTTTTGAGTTGATTGCCAAATTTTCTGTTCAAATTAATTTTCTGGGTTAATAGATGGATCATCCTATCCAAGATATTTCCAATAACTACTTTCTTTCTCAATTATGATCTCTCAGTAGAAAGTTATGGTAAACTGAATATTGTTAATTTACCCATTTTTGTATACTTTTCATTCTAGTACAATTAATCCCAGACACCAATTTATGCCACTTGTAGAAGTAAATCTATCTGGAAATATGAATTTTTTTTATGACATAGATAATAATGATGTCAGGGAATTCATAACAACTCTTATATTTTCAATCTGATGCTCTAGTAAAAAAACTACAACAAAATGGAAATGACAACTTTGTCATTTTTCACCCATTTTTCTGAACTTAGAATTTTTAGCCAAAATAGCTATCTCTCAAACTGTGCACTTCTGGAAAAATTTCATAAAAGAAAAGTTGTCTGGCTTGATGGGTATACAAAATGTAGAGTAACCGTTTTTTTTTTCCATTTTTTCCATCTGGGAGCCCTTTTCCTCCTCTGAAAATCTCAAAAATCCCCAAAAAGTGGTCCGTAATAGTGGATTTTCCCCTATTTTAGCATCTCCATTCCAAATCCCTTAGAATTTATTCAATTCCTTCATGATTTGTTTTAATGTCTTCTTTTTGAACCCCCTCCAAGAATTTCAAATTAATCTGGATCTTTTCCAATGATTTGGACCTAGATATTTAAAAATCACTATTTTGCATTTTCGGACAAATCCAAGCAAAAATGGGCAGTGGTCCTTTCTGACACTTTTGTATATCTCCTCACTATGGAAAAAACCTAGAAGTTTCATATCAAACTGAGTTAATATGCTCCAGTTATGGCCAAAATAAGAAAATGGCTCTAGGTTTTCTTTTTTTGGAACTAGAGGACAATATTTCCTACATGAAAATCTATTGATGTGGCACTAACATGGAATAAACGTAGCTTTGATAACCATGCAACTAGGAACCAGTGATGTTTCCCCCTCTCCACACTTCTATAAGCTTCTAGTCCAGTCTAGTCCACCTGGCAACCTTGCATACAACAACTCACAAACCAACATCGCACCGAGCCATCAGGGCATCAATTAAAACACCTTCAATGCCGCAAAAATTCCACTTGACTCCAATATGGGACACCATCCCAATAGGATACCTTGCACACACCTCCAACCAAATAACCTATGGTCCGACACTGGTCCATCAGACACTTGATCACCCTTGTGCAACCTCCATCCAAATAAATCTGGTCCACCGGGGCACCAAACCTCCTTTGCACAACCTCCAACCAAATTAACTATGTTCCAATGCCAGTCCACTGGGGCACTGACCCACCAGGCGTAACCTGTGATACACTCTACCAAACAACGCCAATCTAATCCACCTCAGCTAAAATTTTATGTTGCGCACAAGATCCATAGGGCTCTGTGGCTCTTCGTGCTTCACGCACAAGTAAGAGAATGTTGTATTTTGTGTATAAGCCATTCCTTCAAACCTTTCCCCAGTCATGTGAGATAAATAGCACTATATATTACAAATCAATGACTGGGAATCCACACTAAGGTTTAATCAACGATTGCTGAGCGTCGGTTTCTTGGAAGTCATAACTTATGATCTAGATGCCCAAATCAAGTAAACAATGTCTCATTGGAAATCTAGGGCCATGGAGATTATTTTGGGCATGGTTTCCATGGTTGGAATAACATTGTTATATCACAATCCTCTCTTCTTTGATGTTGTCTGTAGTAATAATAATTTTCCCCAAAAGAAACAAATATGCTCCAAACAACCTCTTGTGGTCATGTAGCAAGATCTTGAAGGCCAATGTTGCAACCTTCTGCTCTGATACCATAAAGAAACATTACCCAACTTAACCAAGGAATATTACTTGTGAAATACACATAAACACAAAATTTTTCTGCTAACTTATTCACTGTAGCTTATCAGCTATGATTTATACACATTTTTAATCAGATTTTGCTACTTGTAATTAAATGCATATACAACACTCTAAATGGTCATGAATGTAATAAATAACTCATTAAAAACAACAATAAACCATTCACATACACAGAGTTAAGCACAATAATTAAATTCTTGAAATAACTTAGAAATAGATAAAGACTTATGTTTTAAAACACTTGTGCAACCAACTGCTTGGAAATGATGTTCCACCCAACCATTGACCTATTGTTCTAAATCCCAACAACAAGTCACCCCCAACCTGAGATTAGGAATCCACAAGAGAAGGGTGCCTCTCGTAGTCCACTCACAACTCACTATCACATGCCCACTGGTATTCTACTACAACTATCTCAAATTTACTCCAACTCTCTTCCTCTTGAACTTCCCAACCCAAGGAATGTACCCCTTCACTACTCTCATTCCATCGAGTGTCCCATTCATTTATCAAGGTCTCTTTGACTCAGGTTGCTAGAATCTCTCTTTTAGAAAACCCAAGGAAACCCACTTCCAAGAAAACTACCAACAACCAACAACAACACTTGTTGTTACAGTGCAACTCACTCAAGAGTTCACTCTTCAGGCCTGACAACCCGACTCTTTAATTTCCAGCTCTAAAATGCTCCACGTATGCTCCAACATGATTTTGAATTCACCCAACCTTCTTGTTCTAACTTTGGTGCTCTTTTTCCATGCTCTCTCCTTGTTGTTCCTGCAAAAATTGAATGTGAAAATCTGCCTAATTCCCCCATATGAATTTCCTTTATTTTCTCAAGACAAATTGACTACTCACTTTGCCCAATGTTGATCATGCTTCCAATAACTATGGAATGTGACTCTCACACCCACTCTCTTACATCAGTTTAATTATTGGATTCTGATACACTTAAACATAAATTAGAAGCTGTCCCCAATGGTAATAAAATTCAGGAAAATGGGTTGAAGTAATACCCATAATTAATTCCCCCCCTTGGACCCCTCTTAAACATTCTCTTCTCTTGTGGAAAACACATCCCCCATATTTATCCATATTTCCAGCAGCTGGCATCACATTATATTTATTAAGATCAAAAAATACATTTCACATAACATTGCTTGGCCATAGCCACATTCATATCTACATTATGCATTAATTAAATTGGGGATTCTAGTGGGGATGTTACATATGAGGAAGCTAAACTAGTTTTTTCTAATATTTTTTAATATATTGTTGGTTACAGTAGATCTATGTTTGAGTTTTGAGATTCATTGTGTTTATTTAGGGAGAAATGGGATTTCCCGTGCCACTTGCACATGGAACATCATATATGTTCTTAAAATTTCTCGGAATGGATTTTAATGCAAATTTAGAAATTTCATCTCAACCTGGATCTATTCCCTGTGAGATTTCAACCTTAGGGTTGGATCCAAATTATAAGTTACATCAATATATATTTCACTTTTGTCCAACCAAATGCACAAGTCATCCTAAGAAAATGAACATTGGATACATGCACTTAAAGGAAAATATTTTTCCATTCCTTATGGCATTATTCCTAACATATAACATATCTAGTTATTGGAATAGGTTTATTACAACCATAAATATGTCCAAGTAGCTTTTATATATGTTTGTGAAATCACTGAAAAATACCTGCTCACTACTATTAAGAACATAAGTTGGAAATTAGATTTGTAAATAAATAAAGTTTCGACAACAAATATCTCTTTATATATACATTAAACAAAGTTACAAGTACATACCAACAACTTCTCCAAAGCTAGTACAAGATGGTGTTTCAATTTTATCACAGGCTAGGACTACACAATTACTAACTTGATGATAATTGTGACCACAAAGTGAGAACTCTAGTCCTAAATACCCATGTTTTTGGGTCAAAAACACCAAAATCAATCCATGAATCAAAAAATGATGCTCCCAAAATTATCATTTTCATTTATAAATTAGAATTACAAGATTTTTCCACCATGGCCTTAAATCCTCATAAAGTTGCAAAAAAAACCACAAAATCGACTCTCAAATAAAAAAGTGGAGCTCCTAGCATCACCTTTTTTTAGGGTTAAAATTACAATTTGTTTGAAATTGTGGCCTTGACAATTAATATAGTTCCAAACAAAATCCTTAAAATCGCCCCGCAAAACTGTTAAATTTCACCCACCCAACACCCGGTAAATTATTTCATAGCAAATACCTTGCTATAATAAACTTGTTACTGCAAATTTACTAAACAAAAAACACGACCGAGTTTTAACGATCTAAATAAATAAATCAATGGAGAAATAAACAAAGAAACCACAATTATGCACGGATATTTTCTGGGTAAATACCCCTAGAAAAATCCCTAAGGGAAAACCAGTACCGTGATTATTCTTTTATGATAAAATATGGGTTGTTGTCCTAGGATAATGGCCGCTCTATGGAAAACTACAAAACAACAAAATAACCTATCACACCTCAAGATCTGTCTTTCGATCTTACTGGCCGCTACTCCTTTGTTGTCTCTTGCTCCCTTCCTCGGACCTTGCCCCTAAACAATTAATGAAAGTCCTTCTCCACCCAATACAATGAGACCTTACTATCTCATTATGTGTGTATCTCTTCCTTTTACCTTAGCTTCCTTTTATAATGTTGAGTTTACCCTAAATCCAAAACCGTAGATCTCCAAAGTGATCAATGGATGAGATCATATCTCACCAACACTTGAGATCAATGGCTAGGATTTAATTTAATTCACTAATGCCAAAACTGAGGCATTTCCTTAAATTAAAATCAATTAATTATAATAAGACAATCACTTTAATAATTACTTTAATAAAATGAATTTCCTAAGTCTTGAGAGGTATTAATGATGACTTCCACATGTTAGACACAAAACCAATGTGGAAGTACCTGCTCGATGCTACTTGATTGGGTGCAAGGGACAACAAAGAGTGTTGTAATGTTAACCTCGAAAAAAACAGGTGCTGCTATTAGCACTAGTGTTCATTTTTGGGGTCGGTTTTAAGGCTTTTATTTGCAATGGTATTAATTGCCAATGCCACGATTTCAAACAAATTGTAATTTTAACCCTGAAAAGAAAAGGTGATGCTAGAAGCACCACTTTTTGATTTGAGAGTCGCTTTTATGGTTTTTGTTTGCAACTTTACAAGGATTTAATGCCATGGTGGAAAAAATCTTGTAATTGTAATTTATAAATGAAAATGATGATTCTGGGAGCACCATTTTTCGATTCAGGGATTGATTTTGGTGTTTTTGATCAAAAAATATGGGTATTCAGGACTAGAGTTCTCATTTTGAGGTCACGATTATGGTCAAGTTAGTAATTGTGTTGTCTTAGTTTGTGATAAACTTGAAATACTATCTTGTACTAGCTTTGGAGAAGTTGTTGGTATGTACTTGTAACTTCATCTTATGTATATATAAAGAGTTATTTGTTGTCCAAACTTTATTTACTTACAAATCTAATTTTCAACTTATGGTCTTAATAGTAGTTACTTGGACATATTTATGGTTATAATAAATCTATTGCAATAATCAATTTTTTTCAGAGTTAAATTTTCACCCACCTAGCACTTGATAAATTATTTCATAGCAAATACCTTGTTGCAATAAACTTATTACTACAAATTTATTGAATAAAAAACATGACCGAGTTTTCACGATTGCAATAAATAAATTAGTGGAAGCAATACACAAGAAACCATAATTATACACACATATCTAAAAATTAATTATTGCAATAGATTTATTACAACCATAAATATGTCCAAGTAACTTCTATATGTTTGTCAAATCACTGAACAAAATCAGCTCACTACCATGATTAAGAACAAAATTTGTAGGTAAATGAAGTTTGGACAACAAATAACTCTTTATATATACATAAGATGAAGTTACAAGTACATACCAACAACTTCTCCAAAGCAAGTACAAGATAGTCTTTCAAGTTTATCACAAGCTAGGACAACACAATTACTAACTTGATGAGAATCGTGACCTCAAAACTGTTGATGCTTGTAGCATTGGACATGTATTTCCACATAGGCTTGGTGTCTAACATGAAAAAGTCATCTAAAGCCTTCCATCTTGGTAATTTTACTTTAATTAAAGGAATTACTAAAGTAAAGTGATTTTATTATTAAATTGAGTTATTTTAGGAAATGCTAACAGTTAGCATTTAATATTAGTAATTAATCTTAAGTGAGGTGAGAAGTAATATCAATCATTAATCACTTTGGATATTAGAAATAGATTATAACTCAATCTTATAAAAACAAGGCTAGGGTAAAGGAGAAGACACTTGTAAGGACTTGACGAGAATTGTGTTGAGAGAGTCGACACACAGAGGGTTGGATCACAAAGGACTTTGATTCAAGGAGATCTGAGATAGGTAGAAAAGAAATTCCATATAGATATCAGGTCAAAGAGAAGTCTAGAGAAAATAGGTAGCCACAGGTGGGTTTCAACAGAGTGAAGCCACAGGAAAATGTTTCATCATAGACAAATTGTCGTATAGGATTTCCATACATGTACATGGGTGCTAGTGGAGATAGGCAATTTTATGTGGGTGTGCAGAAGGGACATTCCCGTATACCTCGAAAAACTTGTAGATTTGGGTAGTACAACACAACAAACTTTTCCAGGTTTGTTTGCAATTGTATTTCTCTCAGTGGGCCATTACGCCTATTACGAGAGCCTTGATTTAGCATAATAAAATCATTCTCAACACTATTTTTCCCTCCGGGGTTTTTCTAGGGGCATATACCCAAAAATATTGGTGTTTATGTGTGCATGGTTTGGTTTCCAGTTTTTCTTCCGCTATCTTTATTTGAGAGTTGAATATTTCAGTAGTGTATTTTTTTTTTGTGAGTTGCTAATCAGATTTGCAGTAAGAAAATCACTAGATAACAAGATACCTAGGTGCTAGAATAAGAGGTTTTCAACAAAAATGAGAACTCTAGTACTAAATACCCATATTTTTGAGTCAAAAACACCAAAACCAATCCCTGAAGCGAAAAACGGTGCTCCCAGAATCATCATTTTCATTTCTAAATTAGAATTACAATAATTTTCCACCATGGCCTTAAATCCTCGTAAAGTTGCAAACACAAACCATAAAATCAACTCTCGAATAAAAAAGTGGTGCTCCTAGCATCACCATTTTTTCAGGGTTAAAATTACAACTTATTTGAAACTGTGGCCTTGAAAATTAATACCGTTCCAAACAAAATGTAGCATCCCCAACGTCCAACTGGGCTATGCCACATAAAATTTTGGAATTGTATACAAAATTAAAACATATAGAAACTCTGCAAATGCACAGATTCATATAGAGTAGTAATAAAAAGACACATGCAACACACAAGAAAAACCCATAAAAACAAACGCATAAATAATAATGAAACATGTAATTTAACACACAATTGACACTTATCTTGGTAAATATATCACCAACTGCATGCATACCTTCAAACCCTCCTCTTCAATATCCCATGGGCATGACAACCTGCTTCTTCAGTCCAAATCCTAAGCTAACCAGGTACAGGTATAGGTACATGTACAATGACAAAAATGTATGGAGGAACACTGAATGAGTGAGTGCATCATGATGGAATGATAGAAAAATGAACTAAGTCCAAACTATATGTATGCATGTTCCCAAATTGACACTTTTCATGTTGAGAACTACTTTGGCCTACTTGTCCCCATCCTTAGAACTTAGGATAAAATAATTATCCATACTTTATACTTTAAGGAATATTAATATAATATTCTTTTTTGGCTTAATCTCCCTAGCTTAGCCCCTTATCCTTAACTTTTATCCCCCTTTCCATAACTTGTGGAGTTTAGTCCCCCATACATGTCGCAGTGATGTGTTTTTCATTAATATTTGCGTGTGATTACATTTACATTTACATTACAGATATACTATCCTTTCTGCATCCCGACTCACCATCCTTAAAACAAAACATACACACAAAGGTTCTCTAGCCTCAAAATCACACACACTTAACTTTGTTGCACATGGTATCCTGGAATGTGAACACTTCATCATTTTAGTGCACAAAACATATGTGCACTATACCATGAAAGGTGCACGCAAAATGATATCAAACAACTCACCAACTTAAGAACATTTGTACTTACATTTACAGTTGAGGTTCGGCCTAGGGGTATTACATTCCCCTCCTCCTTATTTATGCACTGTCTTCAATGCAATATATACACATATACAACCAAAATTTCAAAAATCCTAAAAAATATGCGGGTATTCTGCTCGCATAGAATCCTTGTTCTCTCAATTTGCATCTTCAGGACCGTACTAGGTCCATTGGACCTTTACTAGATCCGTGGCTCGATTTCGGAGCTGCTTGATCTTCCGGTCCAATATGCACACCATATGCACTTGAAGGGCACCTTCTTGCTCCACCCAAATTGTCATTGTTTCATGGAAACCTGCACAAGAGATCTAGTTAAAGAATGAACAAACAAAGCTTATCAAGAAAAGGAAGAGAGATTCAATATGGAAGAATGAGAAAATATATTCACATTACTCCAATGAGTTGATGATTGATACATAGATCATGATCAATATGATACAATGAATGAGTGGAATACACTCATATATAGGGAAAAACATTCCATAATTAAGAAGATCAATCAAGCAGTTAGCTTTCCTTAGGAATGCATGCACACATAATAGTGATGGTAAAAATAGAAAGTCTAAAATAGAACTAGTCAGTTAACTCCCACTGAACTAGTGTGTCAAAAATAGAAATTTCTCCAGCACCCCCCCCTGAACACCACTATGGAATACATGAACAAACAAAACTTATCAAGAAAAGGAAGAGATATTCAATATGGAAGAATGAGAAAATATATTCACACTACTCCAATGAGCCGATGATTGATACATAGATCATGATCAATATGATGCAAGGAATGAGTGGAATGCACTCATATATAGGGAAAAAAATTCCATAATTAAGAAAAGAAATCAAGTAGTTAGCTTTCCATAGGAATGCATGCATGCATAATAGTGATGGTAAAAATAGAAAGTCTAAAATATAACTAGTCAGTTAACTCCCACTGAACTAGTGTGATGAAAATAGAAATTTCCCCAACACGAATGACATTCCAATCAATGACATGATTAACATCATGCATATAATTTTTTAGCAATGGGACATGGAACACATTATGAATAGACATTGATGCAGGAAAGGCAAGCATGTATGCTATAGGCCCAATCCTCTCTAGGATTTCAAATGACCCACAATAATGAGGTACCAACTTTGAACAATTTCCCAACTTCATGGAACTTTTGTTGGCCTTTACTTTCAAGAATACATGGTCACCCATTTTAAATTCCCTGTGAGTTCTTCCCTTATCTGCACAACTTTTCTACCTTTCTTGAGTAACCTTTAAATTCTGTTTTATTTTCAACATTTTCTCTTCCATTTCCTTGAGTAATTCTGTCTCAACCATTGCTCTATCTGCTGGGTTGTCCCAACTTACTGGTGTGTTGCACCTTCTACCATAAAGTGCCTTAAATAGTCTCATTTTTGGAGATGATTGGTACCCATTGTTATAAGAAAACTCTACTAAGTGTTGGTAGTCCTCCCATTTTGATGGTTTATCCATCGCATACATCCTCAACATATCCTCAATCACTTGATTCACCCTCCCTGTTTATCCATCTGATTCTGGATGATAGGCTATGCTAAAATTCAAATTTGTTCCAAATCCCTTAAATAATCCTTTCCAAAAATTTGATGTAAATTTTGAATTTCTGTCAGACACAATTGTCTTGGGTACACCATGTAGTCGAGCAATTTCTCTCATATAAATATCAACATTGTTGGTTGCCTTATGAGTGAGCTTTAATGGAATAAAATGGTTAGCTTTAGTAACCTTATTCACCACTAACATGACAGAATCATGCTGCTTGTTTGTTCTGGGCAGTTTGGTGATGAAATCCATTGTTAAAACTTCCCATTTCCACTCAGGAATGATAAATGGTTGTAGCAAACCATCTAGGTGTCTATGCTCAGCCTTGACCTTTTGACACTCTAAACATTTGACAATAAAATCAACAACTTCTTTCTTCATGCATGACCAATGTATTGGCTCTTGACAACTGCAATAGTTTTCTGATAACTCGGGTTCCCAACATAAGGTACATTATGCATTTCTCTTAATATTATATTTTTCAATTCCTGGGAATTTGGTACATAAATTATGCCCCTGTACATGAGAATTTCATCATTTTCTAGCTTATAGTCTTCAATTTTTTGCTACAAAATACCCTGCTGTAATTTTGTTATTATTTCCATGTATTGAAAATCTGATTTTGCAGCCTCTAAGATTCTATCTTTCAAATCTGATTTTTAATTTCTAATGGATGTAGCATACAACTCATGCAACTTTCTGCTAAGTGCATCAACCACCTTGTTCTCTTTCCCTTTGATATGCTTTATATCAAAGTCATATTCACTAAGAAATTCTAACCACCTTCTTTGCCTAGCATTTAGAGTTTGTTGTCCAAATAAATATTTCAGAACACTATGGTCTGTCCTCAACTTAATCCTTTTCCCCATGAGGTAGTGCCTCCACATCTTCAAGGTATGCACTATGGCTGCCAACTCCAAATCATGAGTAGCATAGTGTCTTTCATGCTCCTTGATTCATATCATACAACATACCCATTTTGACTGAGGAGTCCACCAAACCCTTCTTTACATGTATCAATTCATACAATGAAGTCTTCATTTGGATCAACAATCCTTAGTATTGGAGCACTTGTTAATAAATGCTTCAAGTGTTGGAAACTCTTTTCACAATCCAATGTTCACTGAAACTTCACACCCTTCTTTTGTAAGAAAGTGATTGAGTGTGCAATATTTGAGAATCCTTCAATAAATCTCCTATAGTAGCCTGCAAGGCCCATGAATGATCTGACATCAGTCACATTCTTTGGTGCCGACCATCCTCTAATGGCCTATATCTTCTTAGGATCCACTGCTATCCCTTCCTCTGAAATGATATGTCCCAAATAATGAATTTGCTTCTGATAAAATGAGCACTTGCTCAATTTGGCATACAATTGATGCTCCCTCAATCCTCAAGTGTTGTTCATGCTCTTCCTTCGACTTATAATATACAAGAATGTCATCTAAAAATAAAATGACAAACTTATCTAAGTATTCTATGAAAAATACCATTCATTAAACACATGAAGGAAACTGGTGCATTTGATAATCCAAATGGAATCACTACGAACTCATAATGACCATACCTTGTTCTGAAAGAAGTCTTATTGATGTCTTCTTCTTTAATTCCTACCCGATGATAAAATGACCTGAGATAAATCTTGGAGAATATTTTTGCATCTTTCAACTGATCAAAGAGGTCATCGATCCTTGGAAAATGATACTTATTCTTCATAGTTACCTTGTTCAACTACCTGAAGTCAATGCAAAGTTTAAATGTTCCATCCTTTTTCTTCACAAATAATACTAGGGCACCCCAAGGTGACACACTTGGGCGTATATACCCCTTCTTTAGAATCTCTTCAAGTTTCATTTTCAATTCCTTCATTTCTGGTGTACTCATCCTGTACGGGGTCTTGGATACTGGGGCTGCTCTAAGAATCAGATTGATGGAGAAATCAATGTCTCTTTTAGGGGGTAATACTGGTATTTCTTTAAATACATCTTTAAACTCTTTTAGGACTGCATAATATTCAACATTTGACACCTTATATTTACGTGTCTCTTCCATTTGTGCTGCAAATATTCGACATCCTTTTTTGTAACTTTTCTTCAGCTGCAATGCTGAAATTTATCTGATAGTTACTATCCTGAGAATTCCTTGTACTATCGTTAGGTTCCCTTCCTCATCCAAGAAAGTAAATTCCTTATTATAACAATCTAGGATAGCATGGTGTTTGTCCAACCAATCCATACCAATTAGGAAGTCATAGGAACCTAAAGGTATGATGTTCAAATATTCCTTGGTGCTCAGTCCATTCATGTCCATTGAACATGCCTTAACCATCTCATCAATTTTTCTTTTAGCTCCGGCAGCCAGCTACACCAACCAATATTTTCTAAGATTGCTTCTTGGCAAATGCAATATTTCGACCATCTTAGGATCTATATAACTATGACTAGCTCCTGAATCAATTGAAATAACAATCGTTTCATTGTTTATATTACCTTCCACTTAAATCATATGTGACTGAAACTCAGCTTGCTTTTTGTCCAGGGTTACATAGATCCTAAGTACATTTATTCCCATGTCCTCCACTATATCAACTTGTTGTACATTGTGAACAATCCTCACTTTTTCACCTCTGTGAGGATAATCTATATACATATGATCTCCCCCACAACCCAAACATTGAATAGGTGGCTGCCTTGGTATTTTCCCCACTGTCTCGATCATTTTGGGTTCTCTAGAAGTTGGCTATCCCCGAGGATCATTTTTGAAGAATGGTGTCTTAGTCCTCGTCTTCCTTTGTTCCATCTTTTTTTTCTTCTTGTCTTCCTAAGATTTTTGGAAAGTTGGCCTTCCTTTATGTTGATCATAAAGACATTTATCTTGCCTTATGGTCTCCTCTAATGTTTTGGGATCATCATATTGTATCTTGTCACTGATAAATGATACCAAGATGGGTAAGGAGGAGAGTGTCTCTTCTTATCTTACTCAGGTATCTCAAGTAAAATATGAGCTCGTAGCTGTTTGAGAGGTCATTACGGATTCTGAGTTGGTAAGAATAGCCTTAAATGGATTCACCAAAGAATGGAAAGTCTTCGTGAAGTGCGTTATGGGACGTGAGCATCTACCAAATTGGAGTAGACTGTGGGATGATTTCACTTAGGAGGAGATCCTGGAAAGATCCCAGAGCAGTAAACAAAAGACAAATGGAGTTGATGAGAATGTTTCTCTTGCGACAAAGAGCAAGAAGAAAGGAAGTTCTAGAAGGGACTTGAGTAAAGTCAGATGCTATTGTTGTAACCAGTTGGGGCACCTTGCCTCTCGTTTTCCTGAGAGGAAGAAGAAGAAGAAGGAACCAGAAGGTCCTGAGATAGTTGCTACAACAACCATGGAGGACTTTGCTTCAAAGTACGACAAGGAATTTTCTTTGGTGACCCTAGTTTCCAGTGTCGACAGAGAAGGATTTGGAGGTGATATTAGATGGATTGTGGATAGTGGAGCCTCTTACCACATGATGAGAATCTGGTGAGTATTCCTAGATTTCACAGAGATTGGTTCTGGTCGACAGGTGGTAAATGAAGGAGGTATGGCGAGAGCTTTACATGGAGTTGGGAATGTTAGATTACAACTCAAGTTTGGGGGACTCTTGGAGCTTGACAGAGTTCTCTTTGTTCCAGGGTTGAGGGTTAACTTTCTCTTAGTCTCAGCATTGGAGGATGTAGGATATTGCGTATTGTTCAAGAGGGAACAAGTCTTTATCTACAGGTAGGGAGTGGACCCGGTAGAGTTGCAACTGATCAATAACTAGGTGGATAGGTTGTATATGTTGAGAGGACAACCTTTAGTGTATGATTCAATGTCGGATGAGGAGAATGGGGAGGCTTCTGAGGCTGCAGTGGAGCCAAGGATTCAGTCTTGCATTCCAAGAGAAGAGAGCGAGTCTCTTCTGAGCACTGGGAGAAGGATCAGCTAGGTTGATCGAACCAATGCTCAAGATGAAGTGAGCTCAGGGTTCCAGGGTGTTTCTAGGAGAAGATATTCTAGTTCAAGTTTTGTGTAGGTGATGAGGATGGCTCCAGGTTCAGAGGGAGCTCCTACAGAGCAAAGTATGATGGGACTAGATGATGGAGATGGCAGTGAGTAGATCCCTCGCTAAGAGGGAGTGATAGATTTTTAGCTCGGGAGGTTCTCTGCATGTTTTGTCTTGTATGCAGATGTTACCTTATGTCTACACTACCATGAACTTAACTTTGTAATGGTTTTTTTATAAAGTTGTTAGAAAGTGGTTCTTTTATTAAAGTGACTTTTTAATAAAGTGTACCTTCTAATTTTAAAGTGACTTTATTTCATAAAACACTTATGTAATAAAGTGAAATAACTTTAATATTTTAAGTGATTCATTTTGGAGGGAATGGATCATGACACTTGAGCTTGAAAAAGGCAAGATCTAATCTTGGCCTTTGGATTTAGGGTTGGGGAAGGTGAAAAGACACTTTGGAGGGAAAATGTCATTTTCAAAATTATAAAAGAATGCATTTGGGTAGTGTGCAAGACACATCGGGAGGAGATTGAGAGAGATTTTCCAGGAGAGCTTGAGAGAGGAAAGTAAGCATCTTGGAGGGCACATTTTCCAAGGAGGAGGGAAAAAATCCTAAGGAATTTTTCTGTGTGAGTGCTGTCCTATTTTCTGTGCTGGGCCATACTGTACAGATCTGTATAGTTCATACAATAGGAAGGAGGGAATGGTTTTCGAGGCACCTTTGGGAAAAAAAATCGAGGCATATTTTTGGGTTTTTCTTGCTGCTTCTAGGCCGTGCATCACAAAACTGTGCACATTTTTCGAGGAACATAAAAAGAGGAGGCCGTACAACTGTACGAATTTGGGCACATTTTTCAAGGCAAAAAATTCTGGGACAATTTTTATGGTTGTGTGGTATTTCTTCTTGGCTGAAAGTTGTGAGTATGATGTTGTAATACACTTTCTTGAAGCAATAAATAAGATCTCTCTCTCTCTCTCTCTCGTTGGGTTTCCCCACATTGGGGTTTTCCCTGACATTTGCCTAAGTTTCTAAGTTTTATGGGTTGTTGTCCATTGTGTTTATTTCTGCTGCATGTTTACTTACCAATGTGTATTTCTGCTTATGGTAATTTTTGAATATGGGTTTCGGAAATTTCAAAAGTTTATGAAGACAATTATGTCTAGGTTGCTAAGTGTTTAACTAAAATTTTAGCTTGCTGATTTTTGTCATTAAAAATCTACAATGCTTCTGAATCTTCACTGGCTCTTCCTTGATGAAAGAAACATACTTTAGCAGTTCTAAAAACCTTCTTTCATATTCATCTATGGTCATACTCCCAAGATTGAGTTCAAATAAATCCTTCATTTTCTTGTCATAGTATCTCTTAGTCAAGTATTTCTTTTGAAAATACCTCTTGAATTCCCTCCAAGTAACATTTTTATCATCAATGTGTTGCACTTGCAAAATTGGTCCCACCACATGAATGCCTTTCTCTTGAGATGATAGATGGAAATTATTCCTTCTGCATGTGAAGATAAATTATGCAATTGAAAATACATCCTCATGCGTAAAAGCCATGTCTCTGCATCCTCATCCTTCTTCTGCTCACCATCAAATGTAGGAGGCTTAATTTTATTCATTTCTCCTTGTAGTTCATCTACCCGAGACCTCCTCTTATGTTTCCTGACAGGGGATGGACTTGAAATACTTTGTTCTCTCCTAGTGGAATGCCTTGGGGAGCGATGGTGATGTCTACCAACACTTCTTGTTCTTCTCCTGAAATCATGAGACTTGTGACTTCCTAATTTGCTTGAGTCATTCTCCTTATCCATATTCTTTTCTATTTCGTACAAGCTCTGCATTAACTTTATGTTGAAGCCCTCCCGCTGCTCCTTGGCTTTCATAATCCTCTCATTATCATATTTATAACTTTGGACATCCTTTTGAAAAGTTTTAATGGTCTCTACCAATTTCATGCTTTCTTCCTGTTAGCAATAAAAAATGCCTTGCAATTTATTTTGATATCATATCATAAGATGATAATAAGGTAAAGATTTATTTATAAATCTTTAAGTTTTAAAGTATATAAGATTGGCTTTAAATCTTATTTTCCAATGAAAAAATGATGTGGCATCTCAAAATATACCAAAAAGAAAATTTTAGCTTTCACCTGCTAAATGACTTTTTCACAGTGCAGTACGCTGGTGAAAGTCTCCCTTTTCACTGGCTAAATGACTATTTTCACAGTGTAGTGAGCCAGTGAAAGTGCAGGTTTTTCAGCTGATAAACTGCCTTGGGAAAAATCATTTTTCTAAGCCGCGGAGAGTCCGTTTTACATGCTCAAATAGTCGATTGACAACTAGACATCCTAATATTTCCAATGAAACTTTTATATATTCATTTATATCTTGGTAAGGCAGTCAAAAGGTCCCCACAATATGAGGCATCATTTTCAGAAATTTTCCAAAATGTATTGTTTTGGTCAAAAGGTCAAATTCGACTTGGTTGAGTTTATTAAGGAGAAGATGATGATGAATAATCATATATATTATCAAATCTCATTCATGATTACAGGTGGCACTTCATTTGATCAATAGAAATATTCTAGAGATCAAATCCTAAAATGTAGGAATATGACTAGATTTGGAAATTTGGATTTTCTTGTTTTAGTCACCTTCTTGGGAGAGAGATTCTGATCATCTAGAAGATTAGTTTTCAAAACCAAAGGCGTTTTTTCATAAGAATGGGTGGATCTTCAATAACCTCTCTCAGTTTTCCAAGATCTATTGTGATTTTTGAAATATAGGTCAATCTTTGAGCACCATATTTCCAAAAATTAAATACTCTGTTTTTCCTGTTTTAGTCACTGTCTTTAAGGACAGATTCTGATGAGTTGGAATACTATTTTTAGAAACTGAAGGAGGTGTTTCATAATAACAAACTTCTCTTCAATAAACTCTCTCAGTTTCCCAAGATTTATTGTGATTTGGAGGATATAGGTGAATCTTGGAGCAACATTTTTCCAGAAATTTCTATCTTTTCCAACCACCTCACAATTTTGAATTTGAGATAAGAAAAGAGGTTATCAGATCCATCTTTTGAGGATCTTGAAAATAATTTGTAAATATTATTTAAGCTCATATATGTAAGAGGCAAGGTGAAGGGGAAATAGTCTGAGGACTGTGGTTCATTTCCTTGAAGACTTGTATTTTTATCCTTTGGAAATAATCATGAGTATATCTTGACATCAAGCTTATTTCACTTTGTATGTCCATATTTCATTTCATTTCTTTCCAAGTCTATGTATAATCAATGACAGAAGGCTCTCATTCCATCTCTTCATTGGTATATCTGAATTCATACTTTGCTTCTAATGTTTGTCTCAATGCCAGATAGTTGTCATCCTATTGGTGCATTCATAAACTTAAGTTGCAAGTATTTATTTGTTATATCCAGTCATATGCTTTATGTAATCTTATATATGTTTCTGTTGGTGTGAAGAGTATCTTACATATCATTACTTGCCATTCACATGTGATGTTGTATAAATATGTCTACTGGTATAATGGGTTTTCTCCATCTTTCCACAATTTGATTTAAATCTTCTGAGCAACTTAGTTGAAAGCCTTGGTCTTTCGAGTGAATTATGTATTTCTAAATGGAGGTGGATTTATAATGTCATCCAATTTGGTCCTTTTTTCTTCCATATTATTGATATTTTAAGTTACCAAGCTTACACCCTTCTACAGTCAGGGAGTGCTTTCTTGGAGTGATAACAAATGGCGTCGTTGTTGGGGAACGAAAGTGAAAGTAGAGTTTCCCTGGGAGAACGACACCGATCTAATTCTTGATGGAAGACAATAGAAAAAAATAAAATTCAACTGTAATCATTTTCTTGGCGACTCCACATTAAAGACTCCACTGGGGAGGATTCGGCTGACAGAAGATGAAGAGGTTGAATCCTAAATCAAGGTATCAATTCATAAGTCTTCTTCATGAATTGTTACTTTTCTTTATTAACTCCTTCATGCTTTTTCCTTTGCATGTTAAGAGAATTATTTTTTGTTTTGTATATTCAGAAAATCATCATTCCTCTTATATATATCCATCTTTAGAAGGAGATATGCATCCTGATTACATTGTAGATGTTGAATCAGTCTTATTACCTCAGCCTATCCAGATAAATGACCACTGTATTTCAATTCCTTTACAATTTGATCAACCATGTGAGCTTGAAAAAATTGAAACTGATTCAAAACCTATACAGAGCTCAACACTTGTTACCATAACCTCTGAAACTTGTCAACAAATCGCTATTCCTCATGATCAACCCATGGCCTTTCAAATCAAAATCAGGATGAATATGTTTAAGCCATTAAAGTTTCCTTCTCACCTTCACCCTTATCCTCTTGTCTGTTATGAATATCTTCCTTGGTTTTCTGGAGAGAATCAAGCTTCAACTGAGAGACACTTGGAATCTTTTTTGGATTTTGTTGATCGTTTTCAGATTGTTCATGAAGATGTGGTCATGAGATATTTTTCAAAATCTTTTATCAGAGATGATGCTCTTTGGTTTAAGGGTTTAATATCTAACTCCATTGGCTCTTGGATAGAATTCTCTGATGTTTTTATGAAGTATTGGTGTGAACATAAATCAACAGATTCTTACCTTGCTGATTTCTATGCTTTGAAGAAAGAACAAAATGAAACTTTGCTTGTCTTCAATTGAAGATTTCATAGCATCTACTATGGTATGCCTTTGGAGATCCGACCGACAGAGAAAGCCGCCATGATATACTATGTTAAAGGTATTCATTCAAAACTTGCCCTTCTATTGTTAGAAAGAAATTCTTCATGTTTGAGCAGATTGTTTGAAGATGATCTAGAAGTGGATGAAAACATTTATGCTTCTAGGAGGATCCAAAAGCAGTATGATTTTGAAAATTAGCATGTACTTGAACCAACAGAAGGCCATTGTGTTTCAGAATTTAAACTTGAAGATAATGGATGTAAAACAATTTTGGAACAACAACAAGAACATGAAAGAGGAGAAGATATACATGAACAAAGAGATTAGAACTATGAGGCAATTTCAAAACAACAGCAAGCAACTGAAATTGTTTCAGATTGTAAATCAGATTATTCAACTTGGGCAGAGTTTTCCAGAGATAAGTATTCATATAAAATTTATGATCAGTTTACAAAGCATGTTGAATCTATGATAACTTATGATGGTATAGACAACTACATTTTTAGAGCTGATCATGATCTCTGTCAATCAAACACTACTCTATCATCATCTTTTGAACATTATTCTGAAGAAAAAGTTATAGTGTTTGATGATTATGAGGTAATCACAAAAGAACAAGAAAGTCATCAACCTTCTAGCACATAAGAAGTCATTGAGGAGCAATTTTTTCCTGAAGACCAACAGGTTTTTGGCATAAGGTTTAAAGATCCAATAGCAGATTTCATAGAACCTTACATTTAAGAAAACTTGAAAGTTTCAGATTTCGTAAGCTTCCACCTATTTCCTGTTGAATTTGGTTTTGTGAAAGAGTTTTATTCATTGTTGTTGAATTTCTAAAATCAGTTATTAATCAGTAAGAATGATGAAGACATTTTATTATTAAAATTTCTTGGATGGCTGCTATGGAAATCAACCTTTACTTAACCAAATTGCAGAGTTGGTTATGATAGAGTAGAATAGGAAATAAGCTCGCTTCCCGAGTATTTATTTTCTTTCATTTTGCAGCAGAAGTAGAAGATACTTTATATGAATAAAGGCAGTCTGAAGCATGTGCAGAGGTCATCCACACAGATTATGGGAAAATTTCAGAAAGAAGTGAGATAGCTGACTGCTTGCCCAATGGAATACTGACTCCATGCCCAATGCAACACTACACATTTTGTTCAGATTTTTATTTTCCAGGAAAGGCATTAGATCTGTGGTTCTTGAAAACCTTGCAGAAAGGTCTCCATCCCAGTTGGAGCCAGATGTTAGCGATAAAAAATGCCTTGCAATTTATTTTGATATCATATCATAAGATGATAATAAGTTAAAGATTTATTTATAAATCTTTGAATTTTAAAGTATATAAGATTGGCTTTAAATCTTATTTTCCAATGAAAAAATGATGTGGCATCTCTAAATATACCAAAAAGAAAATTTTAGCTTTCACTGGCTAAATGACTTTTTCACAGTGTAGTAAGATGGTGAAAGTCTCCCTTTTCACCGGCTAAATGACTGTTTTCACAGTGTAGTCAGCTAGTGAAAGTGCAGGTTTTTTAGTTGATAAACTGCCTTGGGAAAAATCAATTTTCTGAGCCGTGGAGAGTCTGTTTTACACACTCAAATAGTCTATTGACAACTAGACATACTAATATTTCCAATGGTACTTTCATATATTCATTTAGATCTTGAGAAGACAGTCAAAAGTTCCCCACAATATGAGGCATCATTTTTAGAAATTTTCCAAAATGTATTATTTTGGTCAAAAGGTCAAATTTGACTTGGTTGAGTTTATTAAGGAGCAGATGATCATGACTAATCATATATATTATCAAATATCATTCATGAGTGTAGGTGGCACTTCATTTGATCAAGAGAAATATTCTAGAGATCAAATCCTAAAATGTAGGAATATGACTAGATTTGGAAATCTGGATTTTCCTGTTTTAGTCACCTTCTTGGGAGACAGATTCTGATCATATAGAAGAGTAGTTTTCAAAAACAAATGAGTTATTTCATAATAATGGGCGACTCTTAAATAACCTCTCTCAGTTTTCCAAGATCTATTGTGATTTGTGAAATATAGGTCAATCTATGAGCACCATATTTCCAAAAATTAAATACTTTGTTTTTCCTGTTTTAGTCACTGTCTTTAAGGATAGATTATGATGAGTTGGAATACTATTTTTAGAAATTGAAGGAGGTATTTCATAATAACTGACTTCTGTTCAATAACCGCTCTCAGTTTCCCAAGATATATTGTGATTTGGAGGATATAGGTGAATCTTGGAGCAACCATTTTCTAGAAATTTCTATCTTTTCCAGCCACCTCACAATTTCGAATTTGAGATAAGAAAAGAGGTTATGAGATCCATCTTTTTAGGATCTTGAAAATAATTTGTAAATATTATTTAAGCTCATAGATGGAAGAGGCAAGGTGAAGGGGAAACAGTCTAAGGATTGTGGTTCATTTCCTTGAAGACTTGTATTTTTATCCTTTGGAAATAATCATGAGTATATCTTGACATCAAGCTTCTTTCACTTTGTATGTCCAGCTTTCATTTCATTTCTTTCCAAGTCTATGTAAAATCAATGAAAAAAGGCTGTCATTCCATCTCTTCGTTGGTATATCTAACTTCATACTTTTCTTCTGATGTTTGTCTCAATGCCAGATAGCTGTCATCCTATTGGTGCATTCATAAACTTAAGTTGCAAGTATTTATTTGTTATATCCAGTCATATGCTTTATGTAATCTTATATATGTTTCTGCTGGTGTGAAGAGTATCTTACATATCATTACTGGCCATTCACATGTGATGTTGTATAAGTATGTCTACTGGTATAATGGGTTTTCTCCATCTTTCTACAATTGGATTTAAATCTTCTGAGCAGCTTAGTTGAAAGCCTTGGTCTTTCGAGTGAATTATGTATTTCCAAATGGAGGTGGATTTATACTGTCATTTGATTTGGTCCTTTTTCCTTCCATATTATTGATATTTTAAGGTACCAATCTTACACCCTTCTACAGTCAGGGAGTGATTTCTTGGAGTGATAACAAATGGCACCATTGCTGGGGAACGAAAGTGAAAGCATAGTTTCCCTGGGAGAATGACATAGATCTGATTCTTGCTGGCAGACAATAGACAAACATAAAATTCGACTGTAATCATTTGCCTGGCGAATCCACATTAAAGACTTCACTGGGGAGGATCCGGTTGACAGAAGATGAAGAGGTTGAGTCCTAAATCAAGGTATCAATTCATAAGTCTTCTTCATGAATTGTTACTTTTCTTTATTAACTCCTTCATGCCTTTTCCTTTGCAAGTCAAGAGAATTATTTTCTGTTTTGTATATTCAGAAAATCATCATTCCTCTTATATATATCCATCTTTAGAAGGAAATATGCAGCCTGATTACATTGTAGATGTTGAATCAGTCTTATTACCTCAGCCTGTCCATATAAATGACCACTGTATTTCAATTCCTTCACAATCTGATCAACCATGTGAGCTTGAAGAAATTGAAACTGATTCAAAACCTATACAGAGCTCAACACTTGTTACCATAACCTCTGAAACTTGTCAACAAATTGCTATTCCTCATTATCAGCACACGACCTTTCAAATAAAAATCAGGATGAAGATGTTTAAGCCATTAAAGTTTCCCTCTCACCTTCACCCTTATCCTCTTGGATGTTATGAATATCTTCCTTGGTTTTCTGGAGAGAATCAAGCTTCCGCTGAGAGACACTTGGAATCTTTTTTGGATTTTGTTGATCGTTTTCAGATTGTTCATGAAGATGTGATTATGAGATATTTTTCAAAATCTTTGATCAAAGATGCTACTCTTTGGTTTAAGGGTTTAATAGCTGATTCCATTGGCTCTTGGATATAATTCTATGATGTTTTTATGAAGTATTGTGGTGAACATAAATCAACAGATTCTTACCTTGCTGATTTCTATGCTTTGAAGAAAGAATAGAATGAAACTTTGATTGTCTTCAATCGAAGATTTCGCAGCATCTACTATGGTATGCCTTTGGAGATCTGACCGATAGAGAAAGCCGGCATGATATAATATGTTAAAGGTCTTCATTCAAAACTTGCCCTTCTATTGTTAGAAAGAAATTCTTCATGTTTGAGCAGATTGTTTGAAGATGATCTAGAAGTGGATGAAAACATTTATGCTTCTAGGAGGATCTGAAAGCAGTATGATTTTGAAAATTAGCATGTACTTGAACCAACAGAAGGTCAGTGTGTTTCAGAATTTAAACTTGAAGATAATGGATGTAAAACAGTTTTGGAACAACAACAAGAACATGACAGAGGAGAAGATATACATGAACAAAGAGATTATAACTATGAGGCAATTTCAAAATAGCAACAAGCAGCTGAAATTGTTTCAGATTGTAAATCAAATTATTCAACTTGGGCAGATTTTTCCAGAGATAAGTATTCATATAAAATTTATGATCAGTTTACAAAGCATATTGAATCTACGATAACTTATGATGGTATAGATAACTACTTTTTTAGAGCTGATCATGATCTCTGTCAATCAAACACTACTCTATCATAATCTTTTGAACATTATTCTGAAGAAAAAGTTATAGTGTTTGATGATTATGAGGTAATCACAAAAGAACAAGAAATTCATCAACCTTCTGGCACAGAAGAAGTCATTGAGGAGCAATTTTTTCCTGAAGACCAACAAGTTCTTGACATCAGTTTTAAAGATCCAGTAGCAGATTTCATAGAACCTTACATTTTCAGAAAACTTGAAAGTTTCAGATTTCATAAGCTTCCACATATTTCCTGTTGAATTTGGTTTTGTGAAAGAGTTTTATTCATTGTTGTTTCATTTCAAAAATTAGTTATTAATCAGTAAGAATGATGAGGACATTTTAGTATTAAAATTGCTTGGATGGCTGCTATGGAAATCAACCTTTACTTAACCAAATTGCAGAGCTGGTTATGATAGAGTAAATAGGAAATAAGCTCGCTTCTTGAGTATTTATTTTCTTTCATTTTGCAGCAGAAGTAGAAGATACTTTATATGAATAAAGGCAGTCTGAAGCATGTGCAGAGGTCATCCACATAGGTTATGGGAAAATTTCATAAAGAAGTGAGATAACTGACTCCATGCCCAATGGAATATTGACTCCATGCCCAATGCAACACTACACATTTTGTTCAGATTTTTATTTTCCAGGAAAGGCATTAGATCTGTGGTTCTTGAAAACCTTGCAGAAAGGTCTCCATCCCAATTGGAGCCAGATGTTAGTGATAAAAAATGCCTTGCAATTTATTTTGATATCATATCATAAGATGATAATAAGGTAAAGATTTATTTATAAATCTTTAAGTTTTAAAGTATATAACATTGGCTTTAAATCTTATTTTCAATGAAAAAATGATGTGGCATCTCTAAATATACCAAAAAGAAAATTTTAGCTTTCACCGGCTAAATGACTTTTTCACAGTGTAGTAAGCCGATGAAAGTCTCTCTTTTCACCGGCTAAATGACTATTTTCACAGTGTAGTGAGCTGGTGAAAGTGCAAGTTTTTCAGCTGATAAACTGCCTTGGGAAAAATCAATTTTCTGAGCCATGGACAGTCTGTTTTACACGCTCAAATAGTCGATTGACAACTAGAAATCCTAATATTTCCAATGATACTTTCATATCTTCATTTAGAGCTCGGGAAGGAAGTCAAAATTTCCCCACAATATGAGGCATCATTTTCAGAAATTTTCCAAAATGTATTATTTTGGTCAAAAGGTCAAATTTGACTTGGTTGAGTTTATTAAGGAGCAGATGATGATGAATAATAATATATATTATAAAATATCATTCATGAGTGCAAGTGGCACTTCATTTGATCAATAGAAATATTCTAGAGATCAAATCCTAAAATGTAGGAATATGACTAGATTTGGAAATCTGGATTTTCCTGTTTTAGTCACCTTCTTGGGAGACAGATTGTGATCATCTAGAAGGGTATTTTTCGTAACCAAAGGAGTTGTTTCATAAGAATGGGAAGATATTCAATAACCTCTCTCAGTTTTCCAAGATCTATTGTGATTTGTGAAATATAGGTCAATCTTTGAGCACCATATTTCCAGAAATTAAATACTCTATTTTTCTTGTTTTAGTCACTGTCTATAAGGACAGATTCTGATGAGTTGGAATACTATTTTTAGAAACTAAAGGAGGTATTTCATAAGAACAGACTTCTCTTCAATAAACTTTCTTAGTTTCCCAAGATCTATGTTTATTTAGAGGATATAGGTGAATCTTAGAGCAACATTTTTCCAGAAATTTCTATCTTTTCCAGCCACCTCACAATTTCAAATTTGAGATAAGAAAAGAGGTTATCGGATTCATCTTTTGAGGATCTTGAAAATAATTTGTAAAGCTTATTTAAGCTCATAGATGTAAGAGGCAAGGTGAAGGGGAAACAGTCTAAGGACTGTGGTTCATTTCCTTGAAGACTTGTATTTTTATCCTTTGGAAATAATCATGAGTATATCTTGACATCAAGCTTCTTTCACTTTGTATGTTCAGCTTTCATTTCCTTTCTTTCCAAGTATGTGTATACTCAATGACATAAGGCTATCATTCCATCTCTTCGTTTGTATATCTGACTTCATACTTTTCTTCTGATGTTTGTCTCAATGCCAGATAGCTGTCATCCTGTTGGTGCATTCATAAACTTAAGTTGCAAGTATTTATTTGTTATATATGGTCATATGCTTTATGTAATCTTATATATGTTTCTGCTGGTGTGAAGAGTATCTTACATATCATTATTGGCCATTCACATGTGATGTTGTATAAGTATGTCTACTGGTATAATGGGTTTTCTCCATCTTTCCACAATTTGATTTAAATCTTCTGAGCATCTTAGTTGAAAGCCTTGGTCTTTCGAGTGAATTATGCATTTCTAAATGGAGGTGGATTTATAATGTCATCCGATTTGATCCTTTTTCCTTCCATATTATTGATATTTTAAGTTACCAAGCTTACACCCTTCTACAGTCAGGGAGTGATTTCTTGGAGTGATAACACTTCCTTTCCTTCTCCATGTCCATTTTAATTTGTACATTCATTACCCATATTGGCATACATCCCTATGATCTCATCTTCATGGCTGTAAGCCCCCTGTGTATATTCCATGATTCTGAACTCTGTGTTGATCCCGTTCTGATCTAATTGATGTTAACTCTATAAAATGTGCAACCAAAAAACCTGTTAGGGTAAATAATTTAACAAATTCATGAAATTATGTACAATTTTGGTTCAATAATGCATCATAATTATTTCTTTTGATTTCATGAAAAAATTGACTACCCAGATCAATTTTTTGAGTGAATATTTATATTCTACTATCCAATCCCTTTCCAACACCTACTTCCATGCTCAATTCTAAGCCTTGAGCAAAGAGTTATGGTTATTTGAAAATTGGCCATTAATTCTTCTATTCACACTTCAACTTGGTGCAAATTTGCACACACTCCATTGTAGTTTTGGTAGGATATCAATTGGGTTTCTTCATATATATATTTTGGACAATATTTCCAAGTTTCATCTCTTTCTGGGTTCTGGGCTGCTAGTTACAACCTGCTGAAGTTGTAGGTCAATTAGTGTTTTTGGTCTAGAATGCTATAGGTACCTTTTGTTACATATTAAGCATTTTTAACATACCTAAAATTTAATTCAGCTCCAAAAATGTGTTCTATGGTTCAATATATTTCCATTGACTAATCCTGTGCCTCAATCTGATTCCAAAGCATAAAGTTATGGCCCTTCGAAGTTAGTTGGGTCTTAAAATTTACCCTGCACTGTTTGTCTTGTAAGTTCCTCATAAAAGTTTCGTTTGACGAACGATTTACACCATTAGAAAGCTCTCTCTGAGCTCTTTCATTTGAGTTGCAGAGACAGATTGTACCTTGGTACAGTCTGTACACTTGGTGTTCGTGGTTTTTGAGTAGCTAAAAACGTTGTTTAGGGCCGTAAAAACGCACTGCAAAAATATGACCTTCAAACAGTATAAAATGTCGCATAAATTCATTGGTTTTCTACTGTTGTAGACCATCCAAATGACTTCACACACATAAATTAAAAAATGTACACTCATATTTAGCATGCGTAGCAACACCATAAGGTAACGTATGCTCTGCGCACCTATAACCAATGTGGATCACTTCTCTGTCATGACAATATCTGGTGCACATTACTTTTGCGTCGCGTGCCAATATCTAACATGCACAATTTTGGTTCATGCACTAATACTTGTTGCACAAAATTTTTGTGTCACATGATAATATTCTATGCACATTGCACTCTATACGAAGCACCATGCCAAAGTTTAATATGATCCCACCACACACCATTACTCTAAGAGCACCATTAATAAAACCACTGCATGGTAGGAATATTCTGCATGCATTCACTGCATATGAACATTGCACGTGCACCAACAAAATTCCTTTGCACTATGCTAATACTCAGTGCACACACCACACACACAAATATTATTCGTGCACACACCACACACACCAATATTACGCATGCGCCATCCAATTCGCACCGCGCAGTGCTAAATTTGGTGCTCACATCCTCACACTATTAATTTTCCGTGCTTCACTAGATTTACTCAACGTAGCACCAAATTTAAGTGCGCACACCCACACACCATTATTTTTCGCACATTACCAATGCTGCTATGCACAATGCCAAATTTAAGTGCACACACTTATGTACCGTTATTTTTCGTTCATTATCAACTCTGCACCGCACAACGCCAAAATTAAGTGCGCACACCTGCACACCATTATTTTTCGCGCATTACCAAATCTTCACCGCACAACGCCAAATTTGAGTGCACACACCCACGCACCATTATTTTTCATGCATTACCAACTTTGCACTATGCAACATCAAATTTAAATGCACACACCTACGCAACAATATTTTTCCGTGCATCCCAATTTGTACTCTGTAGCACTAAATTTTAGCGCTCACAGCCACACACCCTTATTTTCCACATATCATAAGCTTTTCACTGCGCATCACACATTTTTAGTGCGCACACCTGCACACCTTCATTTTTCTGCCCATCAATTTCTCATGAATTCCGTTGCAAAAATTGGTGCTTTTGCCAAACTTTTTCCCAATTTTCACCATGGACATTCTGTAACTATGAAATTTGTTCAATTTCACTCCGATAACACCAATTCAACCTCTACAACAACAAAATGTTGTTGGTTCACATTCATGGAATGAATGTTTCCCAAACTCAATTCACGAATTGAGAATTTTAATCAACTAATCTCGCTCCATCTGTCATGGATTCCTTGTAACTTCAAATTTGACCAATTCTAGGTCCGAATTTGCTAGCACAGATATTAAATTAAGAATATCTCACAACTTCGTCAAATTTCTTAAATTTCCCATGAATTTAACAACAAAAATTGGGGCTTTTCCCATTTCCACACAATTGCTTCTGATTTTTACCATGGACGTACTATAACTTTAAATTTGGCCACTTCGTAATCAATTCTTTATGAAATTTCATTTCAATTCAACTTGCTCGGCCCATCCAGGGTCATTGTTGAAAACTAGATCTTTGATACCATATTGTAGCATCCCCAACATCCACTGGGCTATGCCACATAACATTTTTGAACTGTATACAAAATTAAAACATATAGAAACTCTCAAAATGCACAGATTTATATAGAATAATAATAAAAATACACATGTAACACACACATGAAAAAGCCATAAAAATAAACGCATAAATAATAATGCAACATGTAATTTAACACACAATTGACACTTATCTTGGTAAAAATATCACCAATTGCGTGCATACCTTCCACGTTCCTCCCAGCCTTAGACCACACTGCTCAAAACTCTTAGTAGTGGGTGACCCCCGAGATAGGACTAAACTCCACCCGGGTAAAGAAATTCCTAACCAGGCTATTGTATCTTAGACAACAAAAAAACTTCGTCACAGGTGCCAACATGAACTAACATGAAACAATAGATCGAAATAAAAAGAAGCAAGTTAAGAAGAGAAGAAGAAAAACAAAAAAACATATCAGAAAAAGAAAAGAAAATAGAAAAAAAGAAAAGAATAAAAACATTCACATATCAATATAAAAACAAAAAAACAACAACAACATTGGAGGGAGTGAGTTCTCACTCTCTCACCTCTCATTTTTTGGGTGGAGTGGGGAAATTTCGAGAATCACCCCCCTCCCCCATTAGTAGTGATTTTTTTCTCAAGCAATTTTTTTTAAATACATTTTTCTTTGTTTTGTATTTTAAATTAATTTTTAAAATAAATTTAAAAACTTTATTTCATCAATGTTAGAGATATTACACACCCACTTACTATTTTGTTTCCTAAGTTTACTAGTCTATAATGAGGGAACCACCCATATATGAGAATATTCTCTCCTAAGAATATTCCACACTAAAATAAGGCACTCCCACTACAATAGAGTGCTACTACTCTTCGGTCTTGTCTCAGTTACACTTTAGTTAGACTAGTGGAGTAGAGTCATGCATGGAAACCTCTGTTTTATCACCATCATTTGCATGCTCACCTTGTTATCCTTACCAGGAGGGTGCATATTAAAATCATGAGGCTAGGAGAGCGCTACACATGTGTATGCATGAGTTTCTCTCCACTACACTTGCATGATTATCTGATTAATTGATGACTGCATGGCTAGTTAACTAGGACTAGGTGGAAGTTCACTCCAGAGTATGTGAGTGGGTGTTCACATATCTCTAGATCACTACTATGGTGCATTAGTTATTCCATGTAGAGTATGTCATGTGTATTATTCAATTCTTACATTTGATCAATACAACTCTTTATTCTTTCTCTCTCTCTTTCTCTATTTCTTTTGCAAGATTTGTGTGAACTAATACTAGCTAGATTCTCTGTGTAGGTTTCACCCAAAATTTACATGGTATCAAAGCCCACAAGTTGCTAGAAGAAGACACACAAGCACTCATTTGCAGGTACAAAAGATTGAACTAAACATAAAGAACAAAATTTTTGTTGTCATCTCTTCTCACACTAGACAATTATTTCGAGTGGAAGCTAAAAATTCTACTTCATCTTAGAGGTAAAGGCTTATACCAAATGACCATGTATATAGAGAATGAAACCACATCGGTGATAAAAAAATGCACACACTTCAACTGCATGAATGAGGCCTTCAGTCTCATTTACATGCCAATTTCTCTCGAGCTATTGTTTCATGTTGAATCTTTTTCTACTTCAAATGAGATTTGGACCACAATGGAATGTCTATTTGGAAAATAGGAAGAGATGAGAGGCCACATGATTTAGATTGAATTGAAATCCTCATATTCGAGTAGTTTTGAGAATATCCAAAACTTCTTCATGAATTTCAAGTCCCTACTTATACAGCTAAAAGGATGTGGTATTGACAAATCTATGCAATACAAATAGATGATTCTTTCCATTTTGTCAAAATTGGGTCCGGAGTATGTAGTCTTTGTGTCCACATTTCATACAGTGAGGATTACATCGGGAGCAACCTTGAAAATTCCCTCACTGGATTTTTTCATTGAGTCGTCGATGCATGAGCAAGAAAAGCTCATTAAAATGGGAGAAATCAAGAGCTCCAAAGTGCATTCACTTGCTGTACATGAGAACAACAAATCCAATCTGAAGTCCAAACAAAAAGGAAAGGGAAAGATATATCCTAATCAAAGAAAGGAAGGAAATTCCTAACCCTTTAATGAATTCGCCAAATCCAAAGGTAGAAAGGGAAAAAAAGGGAAAACAAAGTGCGGTTATTGGAATCATGACTACCTTGTTGAATCATCATGCATGAATAAGACAATAGATATCATGGCACAAGCACTCCAACAAAACAACCTTGGGGATTGCATTCTCGAGAATCAAAAGAATAAGCTAGGAGACAAAGCGCCAAAAAACATAGGTAATTCTCATTCTTTGATTTCTATTCATTCTTATCCTTATGCATGGATCTTGGAGTCAAGGGAATCCCATCACATGACAACCATATAAGATGTTTTATCATCTTTAATTGTATGCAAAGGTCCTCCCATTCTCATGGGTGATGATACTCCAGGGAGGTCACAGGGCAAGGGAGAGTAGATCTCCAACATGAAAGTTTCGAGAATGTCTTGCACATTCTTAAAATCTCTGTGAATATAATATATTTATTAGATAGAAAATACAGGTATGGGAAAAAGGGTGGAATTCACACCATATTCCATGACCATATATTACATGCGTGACAACTCCAAGATTGTTGTTGGTGAGGTAAATCACCAGTCTCGATTGTGCACCTTTTCTAATTTATTGCTAAATTTGATCCTACATTAGTACTAATGAATGAAAATGATGATAGTAGAATATAACATGAGAGATTTGGTCATCTAAATTTCAGGTACATGCAACAACTCAACAAATAGGGAATGGTCAAAGGCTTGCATGATATACATTTTTCTGAAGGATTTTGTCAAGGATGCATTCTTGGAAAAAATCTATTGGAAACAATGGTACGATATTGTCATTGATGTAAAAAAGGTGCAAAACAATCCAATATAAACCCAAATCTTAGAAGGGAGAGCGCATTGCAGAAGCGTTATCAGGATTGAAATCCCCATAGTAAAACCCATAAAAAATCAAGGAAGAATCATGTCCGTTGATATAGTTCTCGAGAAAATCTTCGACCGTCAAATCATGTAGAGGCCAGAGCCTACATAGAAGAATCCCTTGTGTGATGGGTATGTATTATATTCTTTGCACGAGTAGTAGTGTTTGCGTTGTGTCAGGCGTGCAGGGGTTTGGGGGAAGTGCCCCCGAGAATTTTTTTTGCCTCGAGAAACGTGTCACATATTTAGGTGGTTTTTTGGCACATGGTTTCTTTGGTGATGGTTTTCTATTTCTAGTTAAGGAATTAGGGTTGCTGACTAATCCCGGTCATTGGGTTAGGGTTTTGGAAGCCACTGGCTCCTATATGTATATTGTATTGTAAACAATGTAACACTATGAATGAATATATGATATGATGGTTTTCCTGGTTTGGGTTTCCAGGGGAAGAATATTTGTGTAATGTTTGTATTTTTCATTGTATCATTTCTATTCTTTTACTGAAAATCTATTTGCAGTAAATATTGTACAAGGTTAAAATCTACATTTGGTATCAGATCTTTGTTGGCTTCAGGGGGGATGCCTTTATGGTCAAGGATTTGGATTGGGACTGTGATAAGACTTGTTACAGTGGGAGATCTATGGTATTGATTTTTCAGGTGAAACGAAATGGAAAGAAATTCGAATATAGAGATCGAGAAGATTAATGGGAAAATTTTTGAGCTGTGAAAGATCAAGATGGAATATTTGTTGGTGGACATAGATCAGTGGATTACGGTAGATCCAGGTACTGCACCTACAAGAAATTCATCAGATGACTGGAAAAATTTGGATCACAAGGAAAAGAGCACAATCCAATTGTGTCTATTTAGTATTACTGAATGTGTCAGAGGAAGCTACAACCAAATATTTATGGGAAAAGTTGGGGAATTTGTATCAGTCTAAGCCCCTAGTAAATAAACTGCTCCTGAGAAAGAATTTGTATAACTTGAGGATGAGATATGGAGACTCAGTGGAAGAGCATTTGAATGCCTTCAATACTATGGTAAGTCAGTTAATATCTATTGAGATTAAAATTTCAGATGAAGATAATTGTATCATTTTATTGTGTTCTTTACCAGACTCGTGGGATAGTGTGGTTGTGGCCATAGGTAGTAATACTACTGCCTTGAAGTTTGATGAATTTATCTCATCCTTGTTTTTGGAGGAGATGAGACAGAAGAATATGGAAGGACAGAGAACAAACACATTATTTGGAAGAGGAAATTCCCAAGAAAGAAATAGATCTAAGTTCTCAAGTGGGATATCTAAGTCTAAGGGTATATCTAAATCTCCCAGAAATTTTTTAAAGGTATGTTGGAGATGTTGAAAATAAGGGAACTACAAGAAGCAATGTAGATCCAAAGTTGAGAAAAAGAAGGGATCTGAAGAATCTTCTTATATAGAAGAAAAGACCTCCAGGGAAGAAGGAGGGGATGTGTACTTGGATTCTTCAATCACACATGCAGATCACAAGGAATGGTTGGTTGACTCAGTTGCATCATTTCCTATGACTTCCCATAGGGAGTGTTTCTATGAATATGAAAGGTATTATGGAAGTAATGTTTTCTTAGGTGATCACTCAACAACCAGAATCATAGGTTGAGGAAAAGTCAAGTTGATGCTCATCGATGGAAGTATTAGAATACTGCCTGATGTTCTACACATCCCAGGTTTGGCCAAAAATTTTGATTTTTGTAAGAAAAATGGATGATGCAGGGGTAAAAACAATATTTGAAAAGGAAACCTGCAGTATGGTTCGAGGAGCAATGGTGTTGCTGAAGGGAGTTCGATTTAGAACTCTGTATAAGATGCAAGGAAGAATTATTAGTGATGGGTGTAATAGTTCCATTGTTCATGATATTAAAGTTGAAGAAGAAAGAACTCCTATTGTCTATGGAGAAAAGGTTATGTTGTGGCATCAAAGATTGGGGCATATAGAAAAAAAGGGTCTTTGACTACTACACACTAAAGGTATGGTTGAAGGTATGTTTAACTTCTCTCTGGATTTTGATTTATGTGAACATTTTCTATATGGGAAGTAGAATCGGGTAAGATTCCCCTCTGGTGCAACGAGGGCAGAAGGAATTTTACAGCTAGTTCACAGTGATGATTTTGGACCTGTGTTGGTCCCATCATTGGGAAAATCTATGTACTATGTCTCAGTTATAGATGACTTCTCGAGGAATACTTGGATATATTTCCTCAGGAAGAAATCCGAAGTCTTTGACATGTTTAAAGAGTTTAAGAATCTTGTTGAGAATCAAACAGAGAAAAGAATTAAGGTGTTGAGGACAAATAATGGTGAAGAGTTCTGCAGGAATGAATTTGAATAATTCTATAAGAAGTGTAGTATAGCAAGGCAGAAGATTACTCCATATACACCTCAAAAAAATGGAGTTGCAGAAAGGATGAACAAGACACTGATGGAAAAATCAAGGTGCATGCTCAGTGGTGCCAAGTTAGGGAAATAATTCTGGGCAGAGGCAGTGGGTACTGCATGTTACCTGGTCAACAAATCACCCTCATCAGCATTGGATGACAAGGCTCCAAAAGAAGTATGGAATGGTAAGAAACCTTCTCTCACACATCTCAAGGTATTTGGATATGATGCATATGTTCATGTTCCAAAGGAAAATAAGAGTAAGCTAGATAAGAAGGCTGAAAATTGTATCTTTATTGGATATAAAGATGGTATCAAAGGTTATAAGATTTGGAACCTAGAAAATAATAAGGTAGTGTATAGTCGAGATGTGGTATTTAGAGAAATGAAGGATGTTGTTAAACAAGAAGTCCTACCAAGTAAGGAAGAGCCAGAGAAAATAGAGTTTGATTTAAAGGATGATGAATCAGACTCTACAGAAGAACAAGAATCAGAAGAAGAAGATCCTCATACTCCATTATTGAGGAGACCAGTTTGAGAAAGAAGGCTATTAGAAACGTATACTCCATTTGAATTCCGTTCAAATTTTTCTTTCTCTATTACTGATGACGATCCTAGAGCTGTCAGGGAGGTAGTGGATTCAGAGGATGGAAATCTCTGGAAAAGGGCCATGGACGAAGAAATGACATATTTGGATAAGAATGGGGCTTGGGATCTAGTGGAGTTGCTGACTGGAAGAAATCCTATTGGCAACATATGAGTATTTAAAAAGAAGCTTAATGCAGAAGGAAAAGTGGAGAAATACAAAGCTCGGTTAGTAGCAAGGGGTTATTCCCAGGTTGAGGGAATTGATTTTGGTGAGATTTTTTCTCTTGTTTCCAAGTTAACCTCTATAAGATTTCTTTGATTTGTTGCTGCTGCATTTGATTTTGAAGTAGAACAGATGGATGTGAAGACAACATTCCTACATGGGGATTTGGAAGAAGAAATCTATATGAAGCAACTAGAAGGTTATGCTATGAAGGGAAAGAAGGAGCTGGCATGCAAGATGAAAAAGTCCCTGTATGGTTTAAAACAATCACCAAGGATGTGGTATAAAAAAATTGATACTTATATGCTGGGACTTGTCTTCACAAGAAGCAGAGAGGATCACTGTGTGTATTTTAAATTAATTGGTGATCATTTGATTTATTTGGTCTTGTATGTGGATTACATGTTGCTGATAGGAAACAATAAGGAGATTATCCAGGATGTGAAAACTCAATTGTCCTCTATATTTGACATGAAGGATCTCAGTGATTCAAATTTCATTTTGGGCATGGAAATTAAAAGAGATTAGAAAAAGAGGAAACTCTAGTTAAATCAAAGAAAATATGTCGAGACAATATTGCAGAGGTTTAATATGCAGGAATGTAAACTAGTTAAGATTCCTATTCCTGTTGGGGTAAAGTTATCTACAGATCAGTGTCCCAAGACACGAGAAGAAGAGGAGGACATGTCTTGTGTTCCATATGCGAGTGCAGTTGGTAGTTTGTTGTATGTAATGGTTTGTACTAGACCAGACATTGCACATGAAGTGGGAGTTTTGAGCAGGTATATGTCAAAACTAGGGAAGGAGCATTGGACAATAGTAAAAAGGGTTTTCAGGTATTTACGTGGCACTACTAGCTATGGATTGTGCTACGAAGGAAGACCGGGATTGAACAGAGTGGTGGATATACATGGCTTTGTGGATGTAGACTAGGCTGGATATATGGATCGTAGGAGATATACAAGTGGGTATGTGTTTAACCTGTTTGGAGGAGCAATAAGTTGGATGAGAAAAAGATAGGCTGTAGTGGCATTTTAAACTATAGAAGCTGAATACATGGAAACCACTCATGCAAGTAAGGAAGAAGTATGGTTACAAAGATTTTTTTAGGTATTGGGTTGGTACAACTAGCTGTAAGGATAGATTGTGACTATCATAGTGCAATTTTTCTGGCAAAGAACCCAACTTATCATTCAAAGACAAAGCATATTGATATTCAATATCACTTTGTGAGAGACATGATTGAAGAAAAGAAAGTATTGCTGATGAAGGTGTACACTTTGAAGAATGTTACATATTCATTAACAAAATATGTGAGCATTGAGAATTTCTCTTGGTGTAGAAGATCCATGGGCATTGTTTCCCTAGATTGTTGACTATGTAACCCTGTAACCCCATGTATGCAATGAAAACAACAAATGGGAGAATGTTGGGTATGTGTTATATTCTTTGCACGAGTAGTAGTGTCAGAATTACATTGGGCGTGCAGGGGGGTTTGAGGGGGGTGAATGCCCCCGAGAGAAAAAATTATGCCTTGGGAAATGTGTCACATATTTAGGTGGTTTTTTGGCACATGGTTTCTTTGCCAATGGTTTTCTATTTCCGGTTAAGGAAGTAGGGTTGTTGACTAATCTAGGTCATTGGGTTAGGGTTTTGTATCACGCTAGCTCCTATATGCATATTGTATTGTAAACAATGTAACACTATGAATGAATATAGAATATGCTGGTTTTCCCAGTTTGGGTTTCCAGGGGGAAAATCTCTGTGTAATGTTTGTATTTTCCATTGTATCCTTTTTGTTATTTTACTGAAAATTTATTTACAGTAAATATTGTCCAAGGTTAAAATATACATTGTGAAGGATCGTGGAAATCTATTTTTCCATTCAAATTTCAGGAGTAATCACAATCATCAGATCAGTTAGAAACATTGATCAAAGCCAAGTGGAAGGATAGCGTAAGTTTCAGGATATTGGAGATAAGGCAGAGGATCGAACTCACGAAATTCCGCCAGCTGTTAGATCAAGGAGGGAATTTGGATGAATTCTCGACCATCCAATCAAGTTTAGTGGAAGGACAGTGTAAGACAAAAATATCCAGAGTCTCGAATTAAATGAACTACTGTCAACCATTGATCTGGAGTGAAAATATTGGAACCATCATATCACAGTAAAGGAAAGGAGACAATCAAGTCTGAAGCTGACCACTTTGGTGAAAAGAATCCAAGAGCAAGTAAGTTTACCCCAAGGCCAGAGCCCCAAATTCCCTAAGTGAATGAGGGCCATAAGATCTGGGTAATGCATGGTGACTTTTGGATGAGGATAGGCAGGTCCAATGGTGGTCAACATCGATGCTCGCCACTTCAGCCAAAAGGGGTCTAAAACATGTAGGTTCACCCGAAGGCCGGAGCCCCGAAGTGAATGAGGGTCATTGGATCAAGAATTCAGGTGAAAAATAGACCATCTGATATATGATCCAAAGAGTAAATTCATATGACACTTTAGGAGGTCCACGTTAGCAAGACCACATCAAAAAAGACACATGGCACAATCAGATGGTGACAAGTGTCAATGTCTAGATGGAACTTTAGGTATACGTAAGTCACGAAACTAGGTGACATGTGGAAACCACTTAGCTAGTGCCACATCAATAGTGATGTCAGCAAGTTACATCACTCTGGGAGTATGTCCTTCAGGGATATTCAGTTTCTCCAATCAGCAACTACCTGAAGCATCAAAGGGAGAAGTTATGAAGTGAACGAGAACCGTCCATATCAACGTGCAATTAAAACATGACCGTTGATATTGATAAGTGATTAAGCACATGTTTGTCTTAACGCCTAGCCACCACATGTGGTCATATGGAATAGAGTTCTCGAAGTGTTTTTGTGATAAATTTAACAAACATAATGAGAAATTTATCTCGTCAAGAAGGAGGACTGAACCAGACAGGATCTGGACTTTATCTTAAGTAATCCAATAATTGCAATACATTAAAAAGATAATAAAAAAGATTAGATCAGATCAACGTAAATTGAGAATGAAATAAAGAGGCATGGGATCGAGTTAAAACAAAATCGATCCATATCAGTGATCGATTTATGAAAATCCCTTTCATGAAATTGAAAATCTTTCTCATTAATGTATGAATATTAATGGAGAAAATAAAACTTTATTATTGTTAATTTAAATAAAGAGGTACGATGGTCCAAATAACTAGACACAATGCTTCAACGCTCACACCGGTTGGAAAACTATATAAGCAAGGAAAAATAGTGAAGAAGAGGTGGCTCTGCAGTCCATATCATAAGATCAAAAGCAGAAGCAGAGTCCAAGAAGAAAAAATGATGATACCGATGCAATGAGAGTGGAAGGGAGGAGCACGAAAGGATTAATATCCTTTACTAAAGTGTAAAAACAGGGAATTGATGCTTCCTAGGGTTAGAGCCCTAAAAATAGGGAGTTGGTGCTTCCTAGGGTTGGTGCCTTAAAAACAAGGGAGTTGGTTCTTCCTAGGGTTGGTTCCTGATCCGTCAGGATTTTTCGAAATGACTATGGTTGAGTTTTATTTGCATGCATTTATTAACCATTGGGAAACTTAATGAAAGAGCGAGAAAAGCAA
>JASDQU010101875.1:101744-117680 GCA_032191745.1 Picea mariana
ATACGGACTGTACGGACAGGTACAATCATCATTTTTTTTCCCTGTTTGACTTTTCGGTCAAAATGCGATATCTTCTTCATACGGACTCCGTTTGACATAAAAATTATACCACCGGAATCAGGAAGACGAGCCGGACGCAATGGTGTTGGTTTCGTCGGATTCCGAGCACTTTAATTTTTGAGCATTTTTCATGCCCTGATAGGCTCCTGGATCCGATTTCAGATCAGTTCCCTAAATAAGGGGATTTGTGTATCCAAGAGTTGGTGCTCTAAAGTGGATTGGTTTCCTTCACAATCTCAGATTATTTATAAACCTTGTAATTTTTGTTAATTATATTTATAATTGATTCTAAATACAAGTCCATTGTTGATATATTGTGGTGATTTATAAAATAAAATTACTAATTGTTTAAAAAGGTAATACTGATTCACCCCCCCCCTCTTAGTATTCTAACAACATCCTCAAGAGAAATATGAGAAAGGGAAGGCTTGGAGGGATTCCCCTCCCTTATATATTTTCCATAGTGACCTCATGGGTCCTTTTCCTCATCCTTCCATCAACAAGCCAATATATATGCTCACATTCATTGATGATTACTCAAGGCACACTTAGGTATATTTTCTCAGGCACAAGTTCGAAGTTTTTGAGTATATCAAAGATTTCAAAGCACATGCAGAGATGCAGTTCGAGAAGAATATCAAATCCCTATGCTTAGATAATTGGGGGGGAGTATGTAAATAGGGATGTAAAACATCTCGATGATGAGACATGCATACAATTACATCATGTAGTTCCATACATTCCGCAACAAAATGAGGTAACTGAGAAAAATAATCGATCTCTCAGAGAGATGGATAGTTGCATGCTGCATGCAAGGTCCCTTCCATCCAATATTTGGGTTGAATCACTTAATTGTGCCAATTCCAAATAGAACAGATATCCTCACATATATGTGAAGGACATGGCACCATTTGAGGCTTGGAGTGGCATCAAAATGGAAGTCAACCACTTCCAAATATGGATATCCTCGGACAATAACAAATATTTTCATTGGATATCCCAAAGGTGTTAAGGGTTATAGATTGATATATCCCTCAATGGACAAGTTCATCATTGAGAGGAGTGTATATTTTGAGGAAAGTACCATGCATGCATCTCAACAGCCACATGCAGAGACTTCCACACCTCCTCTTGTACCAAAGATTTGAGATGATGCATCTTCCCATTCAGATCATATTTCATATCTGATTTCTAAATTAGATTCTGAAGATGATGAGCATGCAGATGATGATCCACATCATATTCCCAAATGGTCTCATTCCACTCTACAAGAAACACGTGACCTTGTGGGGGATCCAGAATATCCAAGGAGGATAAGATCCTAGTTTCAGGAGCCACCACATGCCCTTACAACTATAGAACCAATAATTCCCTTGAATTTATATATGGTTCTAGCTTCAAACTCTCAGAACTATGCAGAGGCCAAAGGGAATCCCTTCTAGGAAGAAACTATGACCAAGGAGTATAACTCCCTCATCAAGAACCAGAATTGGGACTTGGTTCCACTTCCATTAGATGTAAATGGGTCTACAGAACCAAGAAGGAAACAAATGGACATGTGAGAAAGTACAAGGCAAGTCTAATTGGTTTCCAAAGGATTTCAACAAGTCTACAAGATTGATTATGATGAGACCTTTCCTCCAATAGTAAAGATGGACTCCATCTAGTTGATCCTCACCATTGCAGTAGCCAGGGGGTGGGAAGTTCACAAGATGGATGTGAAGAATTCCTTTCTTCACGAGGATCTCTCAGAAAATACCCACATGGAGCAACCTTAGGGATACATATAGAACTCATCTGTAATATGACAACTAAAAAAGTCACTCTATTGCCTCAAGCAAGATCCTAGAGCATGATATGAGAATATATATATATTTTTTATTTCCCACTCTTTCACTAAATGTAAATTAGATCCCAATGTTTATATGCTGAGGAATTCTAACTCTCTACTGATCTTATTTCTATATGTAGATGACCTCTTGATCACAAGTAGTTTGGCCTCATTAATTGTTGTGGTAAAATAATTTTTTCATGACAGGTTCTCTATGAATGACATGGGTGCCCTTCACTTTTTCCTTGGACTTGAGATCAACTGGGATGCTTCAGGCATCAATTTGTCTTAGAATATATATGCCAAGGATATCTTGGTTAGATTCCACATGACCAACTGCAAGTATGCAACTACACCCTTCTTGTCCTAGGTAAGGATTGAGGATGGAGGGGATACACCATTGGTGGATAACACTAAGTACAAACAACTAGTGGGAAGCTCTATTTACCTCACTCACTCCCTTATAGATATCTCGTATATAGTGGGAACAATTTCCAAGTACATGCAGGAGCTGGATGAGCTTCACTGGAAACTTTCCAAGCGCATCCGCATATATGTTCAGGGTACCACCAATCATGGGTTTCACTATGTAGGAGGTTGTATATTGGATCTCACGGGATTTACAAATTTAGATTGGGCTGGCGATAACATACATCACAAGTACACTTCTAGGTATGTGCTTAGTTTGGGATCTGGCCCCATATGTTGGTCGAGCAAAAATCAATCAATGATTTATTTATCATCAGTAGAGGCCGAGAACAGAGGACCATTCAACATCACCATTCATGAAATTTGGATATAGAACTTCCTCACTGAGCTTGGTATCTAGTTCCATTGTCTGACTATCATATGGTGTGACAACCATAGCACATTGAAGTTTTGTAGAGACCCAGTGTAGTGAAAGAGGACAAAACAAATTGAGATCCATATGCACTACATCAGAGAGTCGGTTCATGACATTATCATCAACTTGCAATACTATCCTTCCTATGAATAGACTACCAACATCTTCACCAATACTTTCACTAAGCATGAATTCGATTTTTTGCATGATCATATTGGAGTGAAGGACACAACNGGTGGGGGTTCCCATGAGGATTCCTTCTTTCCTCTTTTTTTAGTGTTCATTGATTAGATGCATTGTAAAATTGGTAACTAACATGGCTTCTTTCTGAGACCCATTTTTCATTTACTTCCTAGTAGTGTTAAGGAGGGTGTTGGAGATATTACACACCCACCTAATATTTTTTTTCCTAATTTTACTAGGATATGATGAGGGCACCACCCATAGATGAAAATATTATCCCTTGAGAATATTACCCACTAAAATAGTGTTCTCCCATTAAAATAGGGTGCTACCACTCTTCAATCTTGACATAGTTACACTTCAGTTAAACTAATGGAGTAGAGTCATGTGTGGAAACCTTGGTTTTATCACCATCGGTTGCATGCTCACCTCAATATCCTCACCAAGATGGTGCATATAAAATTCATGATTCTAGGAGAGAAATACACATGTGCATGCATGCATTTACTCCACCCCACTTGCAAGATTAGCCAGTTAATTGATGACTACATGGCCAATTAACTAGGACTAGGTGGGAGTTCACTCCAGAGTCTGTCAGTGGGTGTTCACATATCTCTACATCACTACTATGGTGCATTAGTTCAAACATGTAGAGTATATCATGTGTATTATTCCATTCTTACATTTGTTTAATACAATTCTTTATTCTCTCTCTCTCTGTATTTCTTTTGCAAATTTTGTGTGACTACTATCTAGATTCTATGTGCAGGTTTCACCCAAACTTTACAATTAGTTGTTTTTAAAGTTATCTTAATTGATATGTTTGTAAATATTTTTAGGGGTGGCAGGTGTGGGGGATCTTCTCTGGTCCTGAAGGAAAAACATAACTATCATATGCATGAGGACTCAGAATCTCCTCTAACAATCAAGATAGACATATTCATTATTGCAAGGATTGATTCTAGAATTAGATCATCAAATAACTTATTTTGTGGTTGTAGGTGATTCAAATGTCATTATTTAGTTGATGCATAAAAAATATTATTTGGCTGATTAGAAAATTGCACCAATACTAGCTTGAATTTCACAAGGGGTCTCAAGGTTTCACAAAATAAAGATATTCCAAATCCTAAGGAGAATAACATTGTTTCCAACACTCTAGATAATGAAGCTATAAGGATGAAAATGGGGTTTTAAGGGTTAATGGAACATTATCCTATCAAACCACAGCTAAAGCAACTTCATCCACTTAATGACAAGTAACACTATATTAATGAGCCACACGTTAATCACACATCAATATTACTACCAAAGCCTTTCCATATATGTAATGAAATGTACACCCCCTTCATACATGCTCATCTTGGAGAAGACTTGAAAATTTGAATTGAGGTTGGTTTTTAAATCCAATTGAGGTGGGATAATGGTGACTTGCAATGTGAAGAACATGAGGGTTCATGGGATATCTCTCTTCTTCATCACCAATCACCAGTATCATGTCGTAGAGCTCTTCTGGTTTGTCTCTTTTTCCAAGTTGGTAAAATAGAAACCTTCAATTTCTCTATCTATGGTCTTTGGTTTTGGAGTTCTTTAGGTTCTATGTGTATGGTGCTCTATTTTTTCTATTTTAGAGGCATTCTAGGTTCTGTTGTTTCATCCCTTTTGGAACACAGGATCTCTGTGTGAATTTTATATACCCAGTGCTCTAAATTTAATTAATTGGGTTGAGCATCATGGTCCTTGGTTCTAATTCCTTGTTCTTTAGACAAAGTTGACAGATAATATTCTAGCTCTATTGTTGTGCCTTTTCTCACTCAATGGGCTCTAGTTTCATATTCTTTAGAGGTTTTAAAAAATTAAACCAATAATAATGGATTACAAAGATCAACAAGAAATATGGAGAGTGTCAGACAATTGGTATATATTGATGGACATTTGGATAGTTGGTTGTCATTTATTTCAACCCTTGGAGAGTGATGTTGTAGATTTATGTCAACCCTTAGAGATTGATGTCAACCCTTGAGTATGTTTGGTAGCACATTCCAATAACTCTAGAGGTATGGGTAAGGAACCCAAGTTTGGTTGATGAATAATGTAATGAATATCAATCTATATGTAGGTAAGACTATTCTAGATGTATAATACATGTCATTCCATTTCCAGTGATATGTGGAACACCACATAACTCCTCACGATTAGAGAGTTATGGCCTTGTGAAGTTGGAGAACCCTCATGAGTTATCTAGAAGTCCATAGAAGGTCAAAGAAGTCAAATTATTCTAGAAACTTCTAGAAGAAGTTGACTAATCAAAGTGGGTGAAACTAGGAGTTAATCATGGGTTAAGTTGTTGCAATAAGAAAATAATTAAAAATAAATTAGTTTCAATTAGAAGTGGAGAGTTTACTATTTGTGGTAAATTGGTTACAAGTGGACAAGTGATTATAAGCAAGTTAGCACTAAAAGAAGGAAGTTGGGTTAAGTTGGTTAGAAGGTAACCCCTAGAGGAAGCTACTTGGAGAGTATAAATAAGAGAGCATGGGTCTCCTATTAACACCTATTAAGCACATTGAATATCTGTTATTGTGTAAGGTTTATTGCAGGAACTGATTGATACATCTTGATCCATATTTGGATTCAGGAGCTTGATGGGGCTCATAAAGGCCTAAAACTCAAAGTTATTAGAATGGCTTCAAAACAAACGTGTGCATAGGTCTCGTCGATATGAACCCAACACAACTTAAACAGGCTCAAACAGACATCATATGCTCAATTTATGGTGATCTGTTCGTTTTGCCAAATAGGCAAAAAATGATGACTTTACAGTCCCACGTGGCAGCTGACTGTAAAGGTTGTACGACCGTACAAATGACTTGACAGACAAAATTGGAAGGTTGACTGGGTGTACAGATACTGACGTGGTAGGGTGACTGGGCATATAGACGCTGACATGGAAAGGTACATGGGACCAATCTAGAAGTGACACGTGTCACTACTGCAAGGGTGACACATGGCACATTCGTATGGAGACATGTGGCACATCTGTATGGAGACATGTGGTAGGGTACGATCAGCTGATAGGGAAAATGACGTGGCAGACGTGGCAGATCTGGTCCAATCATCGCTTGATGCGTGGCATCGAAAATTGACAAATGAGGTGGTGCCACATGGCCCAGACATGGGCTTCCATGTGGCACCCAGGAATTGGCTCATTTCATTGAAAAAAATTTTGGCTTCTCGAGTTTTGACTGAAAGACCTCTGGCATGGGGTGAAGCACCTTGGGGCAGGTCGGGTTACCAACCCACCTGATGTAGTCCTTATTAAACCAAGACATGAATTTAATATTTAAGTTTCATGTGTGGTTTCGATGGGAGGAGAAAGGGCTGGGGTCTAGCCCCAACCCCATGACATATCCATATGACCATTCTACATATAACCACGGTTCGGTTCCATCTGACAGTTGGCACAAGCGAGCATGTGGTAGCTCCATCAACTAGCCGTCGGTTGTAGGGTACTCCATAGGATTGGGCTATTATATAGTGGTTCACGGTGGATAAGAGGTTTAGCCTGGTCGGTAGGGCTAGCCCACCAACCAGGGGCTAAACCTGGCCTACTTTGGATTGGAGCACACGCAGAGGACTTAGCCATGACCACATGGTTGAGCATGCATCTAGGAGTCAACAAGCAGTTGGGGGGCAACGCCTAGATGTTAGTGCGAGGACACATGGGAGGCGCCCATATGACTAGGGGCCGATAAATAGGGGGCTATGCCTTATATTTTGTTATAAAGCGGGTTTAAACTTTATTTTAGTGATTTTATGGATATTATTCAATAGATTTTGGAGATCTTGGCTAATATTGGGAGATATTGGGCCCTTTTTGAGGCCAGATCTTGGGGGGAAGTTGGGAGATGGTTACTAACTTCAGATCTATATAAACCAGGCCTTCTTGAGGCCATGGGAGGATAGGAAAAGGTTCAGAACATGTTTATGTTGTTGGATTGTTGAGCTAAAGCCATTGTTATGCAGGGAAGCTATTGAGGAGCGCACCTTTGCGGGCCATTTCTAGGAGCCTTGTTCATCCGATTTGGGTGCCATTTCTTTTGATGGGTTCATGAGATCTAGTAGAAAACGACCAACTCATTGTTTTAACCTTTTGGGAACTATCATGATGTAATTGCAAAGCTTAGAATGTAAATAAGAAAGCCTCACCCACTGAGACAAGGCCCAGAGACATAGGCAAGATTGTTGAACTCCGTTATCACATTGGTGTTATGGTTTGTTGTTGTTTATGCTTTATTTCAGATCTGCATATGTGTATATAGGTGTTACATTTCCTCTTTAATTCCTCCTTCTTTCACTAAGCTTCCTAATTGGTTAATCAACACATGCATTAATAACTCAACCATAGTCGTGTAAAAGATCTTTTGGGGATCAAGTGGTATCAGAGCTAGTTGACGTTTGGAGTTTGAGTTTTGTGTGTTAACCAGGGAAGAGCTCATCTCAAGGGAGAAAATTGAATATATAGGAGGACTTTCTCAAGATGAGAAGGAATTCAAAAATTCAGTGTTTTCCATGGCCGAGATGGTGAAAGTGTTGTTTGAAGACTACTTGGAACGAAAGAGTTCAGTTCAAGTAAAATCTTCAAAGAATAACAAAGACAATGAAGGATTGAAGGAAGTGTCTTCTACATTTGTTTCAGAAAACAACTCTGAGGTATGCAATGAAGGTCATTCATTAAATTCTCCTTGCTCCCATCAAGATGGTTTTGGTTCTTTTGAAAAACATACAAGAGGTATAGTTTTGAAATTTCTAACCAAGATGGGTTATGAAGGAAAGGGCCTTGGAATTAAAGGCCAAGGTATTGTTAATCCCATTGATGTTTTGGAAAGGCCTCAATATTTAGGATTGAGATATGGAGAAGTAGATATTGGAGCATCCTCCAATATGGTTTCCAAAATTTTGGAAGCAAGTAATGCTTCACATGGCCAACTTAAGTCATTGCAGGAACACTTCACGAAAAGTAATGGCACATCACTCCAGGATTGTGATAGTGAATGCAATTCATCTCCAAAGAAAAGTTAAGCTAAACATGGAAGGTATAATGGTCATGCTTTTACCAATTCTCTTTTTTATTATAAAAAACATAATCATGTAATCCAAAACTTATGGAATATGTATCCATGTACTTTTTGTCATTCACCGGAGCATTGTGTTGCCAAGTGTTGGAAGAGACAAACTTTGTATAGGAAACCTATGTCAACTGGGAAGGAAAAACGACATAAAGACTCAACTCCAAAATGGAAGAAAGAGAAGGGTAAACATGTCTGGATGCCAAAAACTCAGTGCAATTATTGCAACAGGAGTGGACATCAAAAGGCTAGTTGTTGGAAGATTAATCCGGAGCTTCATCCAAGGAAGGACCAAAGGATTGTGCATGTACTCATGAAGGAAGAAGGATTACCAGTGAAGCAAGAGGAACATCATGAAGAAAAGAAACTAGCCACTTGGTTTTTCCAGAAGTGGATGTCACAACTTCATTATATTTTGCTTCCATTAATGTAATCACACATGTTGAAATGATGAGCTCTTATAACATCATTTTTGTACAACATCGTGTTTTGTTTTTCATCCTTATGAGTATGTAATCAGTCAAAGTCCATTTTTGTAACCTTTTCGGGACCAAAAGGTCCTTTAGTGGGGAGGTGTGATCCGGATTGGGATCTAGGAGCTTGATGGGGCTTGGAAAGGCCTAAAAACCAAATTTCTTAGAATGGCTTCAAAATGGACATGTGCGTAGGCCTCATCGATACAAACCCAACACAACTTGAACAGGCTCAAATAGACATTGTATTCTCAAGTTATGACGATCTGTTTGTTTTTCCAAATAGGCAAAAAATGATGATTGTCAGTTCGTACAGTGCCACATGGCAACTGACTGTACAGGCTGTACGATCGTACAACTGAGGTGGCATTCATAGTTGGTAGGCTAACTGGGCATACAAATGCTAATGTGGTAGGGTGATTGGGCGTCTGAATGCTGACATGGACAGGTACAGGGGACCAATTCGGAAGTGACATGTGTCACCACTACAAGGGTGACATGTGGCACGTCCATACGGAGACATGTGACATGTCTGTATGGAGACATGTGGCAGTGTATGGTCAACTGATAAGGAAAATGACATGGAAGATGTGTTAGATCTGGTCCAATCATCGCTTGACATGTGACATAAAAAATTGACAAATGAGGTGGTGCCACGTGGCACCCAGGAATCGACTTGTTTCATTGCAATTTTTTTTGGCTTCCTAAGTTTTGACCGCGAGACATCTAGCATGGGGGGAAGCACCGTGGGGCAAGTTGGGTTACCAACTTTCTTGCTGTAGTCCTTATTAAACCATGGCATGAATTTAATATTTAAGTTTCAAGTGTGATTTCGACGGGAAAAGAAAGGGTTGGGGTATAGACCCAGCCCCACGGAATATCCACAAAAACATTCTAAATATAACCACGATCCAGTTCCATCTGACAGTTGGCATGCACGGGTATGTGGTATCTCCATCAACTATCCGTTGGTTGTGGGATACTCCATAGGACCAAGCTATTATATAGTGGTTGGCGATGGATAAGAGGTTTAGCCTGGTCGGTCAGGCTAGCCCACCGACCAGGGGCTAAACTTGGCCTACTTTGGATTGGATTAAGCACAGAGGACTTAGCCATGGACACATGGCCCAACATACATCTAGGAGTCGATAAGCAGTTGGGGGCCAGTGCCTAGATGTTAGCACGAGGACACATGGGAGGTACCCATATGACCAGGGGTCAAGAAATAGGGGGTTGCACCTTATGTTTTATTATAAAGTGGGTTTAAAATTTATATTAGTGATTTTATGGATATTATTCAACAGATTTTGGAGATCTTGGCTAATATTGGGAGATATTGGGCCCTTTTTGAGGCCAAATCTTGGGGGGAAGTTGGGATATGGTTACCAACTTCAGATCTATATAAACCAAACCTTCTTGAGGCCATGGGAGGAGAGGAGGAGGTCTAGAACATGTTTATGCTGCCGGATTATTGAGCCAAAGCCATTGTTATGCACAAAAGCTGTTGTAGAACACACCTTTGCGGGCCATTTTTGGGAGCCTCATTCATTCAATTTGGGTGTCGTTTCTTTTGATGGGTTCATGATATCTGGTAGAACATGACCAACTCATTGTTGTAACCTTTTGGGTGCTATCATGATGTACTTGTAAAGCTTCGAACAAAAATAAGAAAGCCTCACCCATTGAGACAAGGCCGAGAGACGTAGGCGAGATTGTCGAACTCTGTTATCACATTGGTGTTATGGTTTGATGTTGTTTATGCTTTATTTCAGATATGCATATGTGTATATGGATTTTATGTTTCCTCTTTAATTCCTCCTTCTTTCACTAAGGTTCCTAATTGGTTAATCAACACATGCATTAATAACTCAACCATAGTCATGTAAAAGACCTTTTGGAGATCACATCTACAGTTGCACAAGTCTAAGGTAGCAAAGGAAAGTTGATGGAAAAAGTTTCGGTAGTTTTAGAAAGAGTAAATTCTATAGCCGCGGGTGTTTATGTAACCGCAGGTTTTGGTAGTTGCAAAAACCGACAATTCTGTAGCTGCAAGTGTTTATGTAGCCGCATGTTTCGGTAGCTACATAAATTTTCAATAGCTGTAGAAAGTTTTGGTAGATGCAAAAAATGACAATTCTATAGTCGTAGGTGTTTCTGTAGCCACAGGTTTCAATAGCTACAAAAAGAGCAGTTTCAGTAGCCGTGGGTGATTTGGAAGCTGCATGATCAAAGGTATGTCACGTTCTTATGTGTATTTGAATATTGTTGAGATATGGTTATGGGACAATGATAATTTACCCTAGAGAGGTTGTAGATTGTATGGCACTTGCTATATGAGCCAGATCTACAGAAATACAATGCCGGTATGTTTGGTATTTGTTATTGGTACATCTTTTTGAGTTGATTATTGAGGCATATCTTGTATTTCTTTGATATATGGTTGAGGGATTTTTTTTGTGATGTGTTTCTAAAGTGGTTGGTTTAGTTTGAGGTTGCATATCAGTAAGGGTTTGATGTCTATTCCATGTGATGGCTTATTACACATGATTATGACTGTATGCACATGTATGACACATGACTAGAGAGACATATATGCACATGGTTTGAGTTATATTATTGTGATATTGAGTATGCTATCTATGTTATCAGATCTGATCTATTGAGGAGATTATTGGTACAGGTTGTTGGTATATGTTGGTATAGGTTATTGGTACATGTTGATTACAGGTTATTGGTACAAGTCAACTATAGGTTATTGGTACAAGTTGGTTACAAGTTGTTGGAATAGATTGGTATAGGTTTACAATGGTATATTTCACAGGGAAAATGTGGTAGTGGTTTCATCATTTGACACTTATATTTCGGGGCGATTGGACAAGACAAGGAAAGGGGGTTGTTTCCTCCTTCTGGTTGATGTCGGAGAATCAGGGAGTTGGATCTTCCTCCAGGTTGGATCCTGAGAACTAGGTGGTTGCAACCACATTCTGGTTGTATCCAGAGAACATAGGGGGTTGTAGCCTCCTTTTGGTTGTATCCAGAGTATCAGGGAGTTGAATATTCCTTTAGGTTGGAGCCTGAGAACTAGGTGGTTGTAGCCAGAGAACCTAGGGGCTTGTATCCTCCTTTAGGTTGGATCCTAAGAAACTAGAGGGTTGGAGCCTCCTTCTATTTGGAGCTGGAGAATTGGAAGTTGGTGCTTCCTTGAATGTAATTCTTTACATATAAGGAAATCATTCTATGGTTTTCTCCCACATTGGGTTTCCATGTAAATATTGGTGTATTATGCATTGTATGGATGTGTTTGTTATTATTTATTATGCATTGATGGATGTTAATGTTTATGATATAGTAATATATTGAAGATAAACAAATGAACATGGTTGAATAAGTTAAAGGAATATACATTTTGGTTTAAAGGATTAATAAATGGTATAATTTCCCATTATTGATTCACCCCCCTCTCGATAATCCAACAATTGGTATCATAGTAAGGTTCCTTCATGAAACAATTTAACCACTGGAAGGTAGATCATGGAGAGAAATTGTATATATAAAAATGGGATACCACAATTTGATGGGCATAACTATGCATTCTGTAGAAGGAGGATGAAAACATATGTACAAGCACATGGATTTGATGTTTGGAGATTAGTGGTAGATGGATACAAAGAACCAACCGTTCCTCCAATAGATAAAAATGGAAAGAAATTTGAATAAAATAATTCGAAATCCAAAAATGCCATCCTGAATGGTCTGGTTGATTTAGTATATGTCAAAGTTATGCATTATGACTCCACAAAGGAGATATGGGAAAAAAATTATAATGTTTAGGAAGGAGATGCCAAATTCAAGGAAACAAAGATTCAAACTTATAGAGGCCAATTTGAACAATTGAAGATGAAGGAAGATGAAAATAATGCAGCTTACTTTTTACGAGTTGATGAAACAATGAATGCAATTAAAGGAATGGGAAAAGAAGTTGATGAATATATAATTGTTCAAAAAGTATCGATATCTCTTCGAATGATATTTGATCCTAAGCACTAGAAGAAAGAATATATCTGGATTCGATAAGCATGGATGAGTTGCATGGAATATTCAAAACCTATGAAATGAGAACATAACATAAAAATACAGTTACAAAGGAAGCAACATTCAAAGCATCCAAGAAGATAAAGAAAAAGAGCAAGCAAAATCCAAAGTTATAATGTAGTTGCAACGATGATTCAAAAGAAGATGAAGAAATGGAAAACTTCGTACGAAAGTTGCAAAAGGGAACGTGTAAATATAAAGGTATGCATTCGCTGAAATATTTTAATTGTGGTAAAATTGTTCATTTTTCAAATAAGTTTCTATATGCCATAAATTCAAATAGTGATGAAGAGGAAGAGCCCAAGAAAGAAAAGATATATCAAAACGGAAACTGGAAAAAAAAAAATCCTTCAAGAAAAATCTATACTCAAGAAAATGCAGTTCCTCATCTAGTGAAGATGATGAAACCGACAATGATTCTGAAAAGGTAATATTTATGGCTAAGGAAAGTAAAACAAGAAACTCTGATAGGTCAAAAGAAGAAGGAAAATTTGATCTCAGAGAAGAATTAATTAGTTCCTTAGAAGAACTAAGGAAAGAAAGAAAGAAAAACAAGTTAATCAAGAAAGAACTAAACATAACTAAGAATCTCAACTCAGAGGAAGTCATCCAGGTAATTACGAAGTTGAAAGTACAGGTAGAAGAGGACAAAAGGATTGAAGAAATACTCACAAGTCAGTTAGCAGAGAAGGAGAAGATGATTGAAAAGTTGGAAGTAGGAGAAATCACTTTAAGAAAATATCTTCAGAAGGACATGTAGCAAGATAGCACCAAGACATTGGATAAGAACATCAACAATAAAAGGACATACTATGACAGGTCCAGACTAGGATACAACCAAATGCAGACTAAGAAAGGTTCAAGCTCCATGACGAAAGCAAAATAACAAAAGAGTTATGTAGAAGTTCTCAAAGGAAGGAATCATGGTCAACAAGAATCATAAAGAAATGAATACAAAAGAACCTCTACATTCAAGCAATAAGGAAGCTTCAATCATTATGAAAGAAACAACCAAAGAGAATATCTTTATAAGCCAAGGAAAAATTCCAGAAGGACTACACTAGAAGGAAAATCATTTACTCACAAGTATGTAAATTTATTTTATGGTCATTGTTTTTATTGTACTAACTTTAGAAATAAGGTTGCAGATTGCAGGGATTATGAAGGAAATAATCGGGAAATAAATGCTTATGTGGCCGCGTAAAATATTGAATGTTACAAATGACACAACTATGGACACACAAATCGAAATTTCATAAGCATGATAAGGCCTCCCATGAAAGAAAATGTTGATGTAGGACACAAAAAGGTTTGGAGAGGAAGTGAAAACAAGAGGAACAAGTAAATGAAGAACAGGTCCAAGGAATCGTACTTTCAATATTTACAACAACATAAGAACATGATGACTTTACATCCAAAGAGGAAAGTGTCGGAATTCAAGTGGAGGATGAAAAATACGTAAAAAATCAGGATGATGACAAAATTCACAAAGAGAATGAAAGGGAATATGTATATATCGACGAAGAGGAAGATGACTCCGCATAAGAGAAGGTATTGTTTTGATCCATTCGTCTTGGAGACTCCTAGGTAATATGAATAGTATACAGGGGGAGTCTATGCAATAACTAAGACATATGGGTCAACATTGTGGATAGTTGAGTAGCAGAGTATTAGACAGTCTAGACATAGATGGATTCATAGATTGGTTCAAAAATTGGTTTAGAGATTGATTCAAAGAGTGGTTCAAAGATCAAGGAACATTATCATAATGGACGATAATGTCATAGGAATATTTGAATGCTTATTCTTGAATTATTTTCATATATGTCAGTTGATTACTCAAGGAAGAACTAATGGACAATAACTCCAATAGGTTGATGCATGTATGATGCATGGATAGGTCCAAGGATCATCATAGGAATAGAAGATCATGGTATTGTGGAGCATTTGATCAATGTTCTAGTAGAGAAAAAACATCTGCAGAAACATCCGCAGTAGAAGCAGATCTAAGTGATAGCATATTGTTCATATTGATTACATGACATCTTGCAGAGAAGATACAGGGAGTCATACCCACAGGGGAGTTATTTTATTAACCGTGATTTGTTAGATAAAGTACAATATTAGATTGACAAAGGGAGTTAATCCTTGTTAAAGGAAGAGAGAAAGTAATCAGAGATATGAAGACAGAGGGAGCAACCCCAAGGAGAGTCCAGTAATGGGGAGAAACCCCAAGGAGAGAAACCCTTTGCCATTGATGTCAAAGGGGGAGAGATAGAAACATTGATGAGGAGTTTGAACATGAGTGTTGCCATGACCAAGTGTTACCATCAATGTTGGTGTTTCCATCAATTCCAAAGGGGAGTATTGTCAGAAAATTGGTCTAGATTGATGGATAATTGGATAGTTGGTTGTCATTGATGTCAACCCTTGGAGAGTGATGTTATATATTGATTTCAACCCTTGAGTATGTCCGGTAGAACATTATGATAGATATAGAGGTATGGGTAAGTAACCCAAGTTTGGTTGAGGAATAATGTAATGAAGATCAATGCATATGTAGGTAAGACTATTATAGATGTATAGTACATGTCATGACATTTCCGGTGACATGTGGAACATCAAATAACTCTTCACGGTTAGAGAGTTATGGCATTGTGAAGTTGCAGAACCCTCATGAGTTATCTAGAAGCCCCTAGAAGGTCAAAGAAGTCAAATTATTCTAGAAACTCCTAGAATAAGTTGACTAGTCAAAGTGGGTGAAACTAGGAGTTAATCATGGGTTAAATTGTTGCAATAAGAAAATTATTAAAAATAAATTAGTTGCAACTAGAAGTTGAGAGTTTAATATTTTTGGTAAAGTGGTTACAAGTGGACAAGTGGTTAGAAGTGGGTTAGCCCTAAAATAAGGAAGTTGGGTTAAGTTGGTTAGAAGGTAACCCCTAGAGGAAGCTACTTGGAGAGTATAAATAAGAGAGTAAGGGTCTCCTATTAGCACCTAGTGAGAACATTGAATATATATTATTGTGTAAGGTTTATTGTAGGCACTCATTGATACATCTACAATTACACAAGTCTAAGGTAACAAAGGAAATTTGATAGTGGAAGTTTCGGTAGCTGTAGAAAGCGATAATTTTGTAGCCGCAGGTTTCAACAGCTACAGAAAATGACAATTCTGTAGCTGCAGGTTTCAGTAGCTACATAAATTTTTGGTAGTTGCAGAAAGTTTCGGTAGCTTCAGAAAACAACAATTTTGTGGCCGCAGGGTGTTTCTGTAGACGCAGGTTTTGGTATCTACAGAAAGAGCAGTTTCGGTAGCCGTGG
>JASDQU010101875.1:156500-171320 GCA_032191745.1 Picea mariana
TGTTAACAATAGCATCAAACTTTTATTTAAAGTTGTGTGGTGTTTCAGTTGGGTGCAGAAGGGGTCAGGGCTAGGCCCCATCCCTTGGTTTAATGCACTCCTATATAACTCCATGGCAGTGTATTGGTGGCACACGAGAGTTATAACATTGTCACTAGTGCTATGGATTAGCCCCAGATCCCATGGATGTGGCATACCACCCAGACTCCTTTGATAATCCATGGCGTGGGTCCTATGAACAAGGAACCTCCACGTGGAAACCAAGGGCAGTGGCCAATGGTTAGGCACTCGGTTCGGGACTTGGTCCCATTTCATGGTGACAAGTGACTAGGGGTTTCGGGGTGAGGGCTAGTGCGCAGCCCCTAGGGGGCTGGCGCTTGGCCACATAACACCATATGACCTTGTTTTTGGGGGTGCATGCTAGGCCAGAGGGGATTATCCCTTTATTAAAGAAAAAGTGGGTTTTATCACTATATTATAGTGATTTATTTGATTTATTCAGCTGATATTGGAGATTTTTGGCCAATATTGGGGGATATTGGGCCCTTTTTGAGGCTAGATATTGGGGGGAAGTTGGGAGATGGTTACCAAATTCAGATCTATATAAACCATGCCTTCTTGAGCCCATAAAAAGGAGATTCAGAGCATGTTTATGCAGAAGATTTTCCAAGCCAAAGCCATTTTTATGCAGGGAAGCTATTGAGGAGCGCACCTTGGTGGGCCATTTCTGGGAACTTCGGTCATCCGATTTGAGTGTCGTTTCTTCTGTTGGGTTCTTGATATCTGGGAGAAAAAATCCAGATCAGTTTTGTAACCTTTTGGCATTATTGTGATGTACTTATTGAGCTTTGAACAAAAATAAGAAAGTCTCACCCACTAAGACAAAGGCCCGAAGATGTAGGCGAGATTGTCGAACTCTGTTATCACATTGGTGTTATGGTTTGCTATTTTTTATGCTTCATTTCAGTTATGTACATTTTTATATGGCTGTCATACTTCTTCTATAACTTATTCCTCTTTCTTTAAGCTTCCTAATTGGTTAATCAAAACATGCCTAATAACTAAACCATAGTCATTTAAAAGATCTTTTCGGATGAAGTGGTATCAGAGCTAGTTGACATTTGGATTTGAGTTTTGCATGTTAACCAAGGAAAGACTACATCATGGTGAAGGTGAGCTTGTGGAAGAGAATCCATTGATTGGATTGAGAAAGATAACTTCTCACAACGAGAATATGGCATCGAAAGAGGGACTTTCTCAAGATGAGAAAGAGTTTCGAAAAACTTTCTTTGCTATGTCGGAGATGATGAAATTTTTGTACGAGGATTACTTGGAACGGAAAAGACCAAATCTGGGTGAATCTTCAAAGGGAAAAAGTGAAGAAGGAGAGGATCCTCCTCAGATTCCTCCTGCACCTCCATCATCACCTCCTTATTCTCCTTCTTCTTCAAGTTCAATTTCTAAATCCAATGCAAAGAAACAAGTTCATAAACATAAGAATGAAATGCCATTATTAAAACTTGATGTTAAATTCGAATTACCCATATATGATGGTGAAGTTAATGCATAGAAACTTGAAAATTGGGTCATATAGATGGAGGTTTACTTCAGTGTGCAACAGATCAAGGATGAGGCCACACAAATCAAGTTGGAATCATTGAGACTTGCATGCACAACACTCATCTGGTGGCAAAGCAAGTTGCAAAACAGAACACAACAAGTGGGTAATGTATTTCCATCATGGCAAAGTTTCATTTCTGCACTTAGAAAGAAATTCTATCCTTTGGGTTAGAAAAGAAAAAGCGTTAATTGAATGGAAAGCTTTAAAACTAAGAAAAGGACAAACAGTGCAAGAATATACAGATGGTTTTTGAAAAATGGCATTGATGTTAGATATTCCTTAACATGCCCAAGAAACTCTTATGAAGTATATAGGAGGTTTACCTACACATATTAGAAACATGGTATTCATGTTTGGACCCACTAACCTTGATGAGGTTTTTGTTCAAGTGACATACATTGAAGTAGGGAAAATATGTGTTGGTGTATCAGGGGAATTGTCTTCAAGGAAAGAGGACAAAAGGAAGTGGCATGGAAAGAAATCAAATGCAGTGACGAGAAAGGTAGAGAGGCCCTCTTGCAAGCATTGCAAGAAAGAGGGACATGATGAGGACCGATGTTGGAAATTGCATCCCAAGAAGAGGCCAAAGTGGTTCAAGGAAAAGAAAGAGAGGCAAAAAGTTGCAGCGACAACACGACCCACAGACTTGGGATCGGATTCAGGTGATGAATCAAAGGTCTCATTGGTTGGTATGACATGTAAAATTGGTGAAGGAATTGATTCTAGAAGTAACTTGTTTTATATCAGGTTCATCATGCAACACACTAAGGTTGATACATTAATCGATAGTGGATCTCAATCTAACCTAATCTTAGAGGAATTGGTTAAGCAATTGGGGTTAAAAAAAAGGTACATCATAAGCCTTACACACTTAAATGGATAAACAACCATCATCAAATGCACATAACTAAGAAGTGCACATTAAAATTTGATATTTCATCTAAGTATGTCGACGAGGTAACATGTGATGTAGTGCCACTAAGTGAATGTGGAATGGTCTTAGGTAGTCCATACTTGTTTGATCGTAAAGCAATCTTCTACATGACAAAGAATCAATATCAATTAACCAGAGAAGGTCAAGATTATGTGGTTCATGCTCATCATGTAAAGGAAAACAAAAATGTTCAAACTATGGAACAATTAAAGAAGGCAGTTCAAGCAAGCCACAAACCTATAATTGTTTAAAATCAAGTAATCGATCTTAAGCAAGAATAGTAAATGATTGTTGAATGGAAAATCAATCACAGTTTGGTTCAAGATAAGCTCATGTCGTGCAAATATTACAAGTATATTAGCTCATTTGAAGTCATGATTTTGATGCTATCATTAGTAATGTTGTCTACATGGATGATAGTGGCTTCAGTAAAATGTGACAGGGTTCAAATGGCTAACAATATGTTGTCAGTTGTCATGATTGAGTTACAATTGATCTTGATGACATAGGTGCACAGGACAGAATTCAGAGACAGAGATCAAGACATGTGGCCTATCTCGAGCTTGTTGACTGGTCAATAACCTTTTGGGGACCAAAAGGTCCTTTAGTGGGGAGGTGTGATCCATAATCAGATCCAGGAGCTTGATGGGGCTCAAAAAGGCCTAAAAATAAAAGTTCTCAGAATGACTTCAAAATGGACGTGTGCGTAGGCCTTGTCGATACGAACCCAATGCAACTTGAACAAACTCAAACGAACATCGTATGCTCACGTTATGACGATCTATTCATTTTTCCAAATATGCAAAAAAATGTTGATTGTACAGTCCGTACAGTGCCACGTGGCAGATGACTGTACATGCCATACAGCCATACAACTGACGTGGCATCATAGTTGGCATAGATGTGGCAGGGTCCATATAGCTAACGTGGTAGGCTAACTAGGCATACTGACTGATGATGTGGCAGGTACAGGTGGACCAATAGGGAAGTGATACGTGTCACCACTGTAAGGGTGACACATGGCATGTTCGTAAGATGACACGTGGCCTGTCCATACGACGACACATGGCATGGTAAAATCAGATGACAGGGCAGACAGGTGGCATGGTACGACGTTGATAGATGGACCAATTAGCACATGACACATGGCATTGAAATTTGACAAATGGGGAGGTGCCACGTGGCCCAGACATGGGCTTCCACGTGGCACCCATTCATTAGCTGTTCAGTTATGAAAATTTTTGGAGTTATGGGGTTCAACCCCAAGACCTGTCCAACGGGATATATTCTTAGCAAGGTCGAGCTATCCAACCCGCCCACACTTGGTGCTTGTTAACAATAGCGTCAAACTTTTATTTAAAGTTGTGTGGTGTTTCAGTTGGGCACGGAAGGGGCCGAGGCTGGGCCCCAACCCTTGGTTTAACGCACTCCTATACAACCACATGGCGGTGTATTGATGGCATGCAAGAGTTATAACGTCGACTCTAGTGCTATGGATTAGCCCCATATCCCATGGATGTGGCATACGACCCAGACTCCTTTAATAATGCATGGTGTGGGTCCTATGGACAAGGAACCTCCACATGGAAACCAAGGGCGGTGGCCAACGATTAGGCGCTCGGTTCGGGACTCAGTCCCATTGCATGGTGACAGGGGACCAGGGGTTTTGGGGTGAGCGCTAGTGCGCAACCCCTATGGGGCTGGCGCTTGGCCACATAACACCATATGACCTTATTTTGGGGGGGGCATGCCAGGCCAAAGGTGCTTAGCCCTTTATTAAAGAAAAAGTAGGTTTTATCACTATATTATAGTGATTTATTTAATTTATTCAACTGATATTGGAGATTTTTGGCCAATATTGGGGGATATTGGGCCCTTTTTTAGGCCAGATCTTGTGGGGAAGTTGGGAGATGGTTACCAACTTTAGATCTATATAAACCAGGCCTTCTTGAGGCCATGAAAAGGAGATTTAGAGCATGTTTATGCTGAATATTTGCCAAGCCAAATTCATTTTTATGTAGGGAATTTGTTGAGGAGCGCACATTTGCGAGCCATTTCTGGGAACTCTGGTCATCCGATTTGAGTGTTGTTTCTTTTGTTGGGTTCTTGATATTTGGGAGAACAAGACCGGATCATTTTTGTAACCTTTTGGCACTGCTGTGATGTACTTATTGAGCTTTGAAAAGAAATAAGAAAGCCTCACCCACTGAGACAAAGGTCCAAAGACGTAAGCAATATTGTTGAACTCCGTTATCATATTGGTGTTATGGTTTGATGTTGTTTTATGCTTCATTTCAGTTTTGTACATGTTTATATGGTTGTCATACTTCTTCCTCTTTCTTTAAGCTTCCTAATTGGTTAATCAAAACATGCTTAATAACTCAACCATAGTCATTTAAAAGATCGTTTTGGATCATTTATATACACCCATACGTCCGTTCCAACGTGACAACAGTTGTATGTTTGCATGCGGTGGTGGCATTTAGCCTATGATCTTACCACCCCCATACGACCTTACACTATACCTTAACTCTGCTCTATGTATTTTCGCGGGGATATGGGATCCAGGCCACAAGTTTATGGTACTCCCCACACCTGTTACCATATGACCCGGTGTAAACATATAGCACGGATTTTGTTGGGTTAGCCCCAGTCGGTCGGGCTAGCCCGTCGACCAGGGGCTACACCTGTGTTGGTGCGTGGAGCCTTGGGCTTAGGACATATGACAATCAACGCATCCAGGTGCCAAACATGTAGGGGGTCAGCGAGCCAGGAGGTTAGCCTGTGGCCACTTGGGATGAGCCCATATGCCCAGGGGCTAGTAAATAAGGGGATGCGCCCAAATAATGTGCAGAAGTGGGTTTAATACTTTGCAATAGTGATTTTGTGGATTTTATTCAGTTGTTTTGGAGATTTTTAGCCCTTTTTGGGGGATATTGGGAACTTTTTGAGGCCAGATCTTGGTGAGAAGTTGGTAGATGGTTACCAAATTCAGATCTATATAAACCAAACCTTCTTGAGGCCATGGAAGGACATTCAGAGTAAAGTTATGTTGAATATTTTCCAAGCCAAAGCCATTTTTATGCAGGGAAGTTGTTGAGGAGCACACCTTTGTGGGCCATTTCTGGGAGCTCCGGTCATTCGATTTGAGTGTCGCTTCTTCTGTTGGGTTCTAGAGATCTGGTAGAACAAGACCAAATCCGTTTTGTAACCTTTTGGAACTATTGTGATGTACTTATTGAGCTTTGAACATAAATAAGAAAGCCTCACCCACTGAGACAAAGGCTCAGAGACGTAGGCGAGATTGTCGAACTCTGTTATCACATTGGTGTTATGGTTTTCTATTGTTTATGCTTCTTTTTAGTTCTGTATATGTTTATGTGGCCGTCATATTTCCTCCTCTTTAATTAAGCTTCCTAATTTTTTATTTAACACATTCATAATAACTCAACCATAGTCATGTAAATGATCTTTTTGGATCAGATACCATGTTTGAAAACACAGGTATTCTAATAGAGGATGAACACATTCAATAACCACTCACACAACCATATCAAATATCAACACATCAATGTTTTGACGAGGTAAAACCCCTATGGGGAAACATCCACGGCCCAACCAACGCAACCACTTGGAGTAGTTTATTAATGCAAAAGAAAAAAATTTCAGAGAGATTTTACAAGAGAGTTTCTTACAATAGATAATCGACAAATGACCCTCCATGCTCTTTAAATAGAGATCATGGAACAATCGGGTGTTAAGCCACATATCGATGGTTGTTAAGATTGAGGAGAATATGAACCGTCAGATCACTCTATGTCAAGAATATATCGTGACCATCAGATTTCCTAACTACAAATGCATACTAAAGAAACACACTAAGAAACACACTTTTACCTAACTACACATTAGACCAAGTAGATCTTAACTAACTCCTAAGTGTCTAAATATTCTAACATTAGTGAGCTCCTATTAGCTTTTAATTTTAGAAACACATACTCACCCACTTTGAATTCCTTGTATGTCCTAATTTTGTTTGCATAACTCTTTTGTTTGTCCTGTGAAACCTTTAAATTCTTCATGATTTTTACCATATACTCTTCCTTTTTCCCTTAGTAATTTGGACCTAGTAACTTCTCTATCTACTAGGTTGTCCTAGCTTATTGGCATGTTGCATTTCCTTCCATACAAGGTTTAAAACAAAATCATCTTTAACGATGCATGATACCAATTATTATCAGCAAATTCAACTATATGAAAGTAGTATTCCCACTTGGAAGGCTTGTCCATTACATACATTCTCAACATATTTTCAATTATCCAATTAGTCCTCTCTATTTTCCCATCTAACTTTGGATGATATGTTGTATTGAAATTCGAGTTAGTCCCAAATCCCATCAAAAATCCCTTCCAAAAGTTAGAAGTGAACTTGAGATCTCTATCTGACATTATTTCCTTAGGCACACCATGTAACCTGTGTAACAAATGATATAAGGAGACCTTCCTAATGAAAGGTAACGTCTCTTATGAAAGGGCACCCTTGCGTGGGTATATATATGGTCTTCATTCTCATTGTAATAATATCATATGTTATGTTCATATATTGTTATTCAATTATTATGTTATCTATATAGATTTCTTCATAATGTTCCAAATATTTTGGATGTGTGTAGTCTGAACTAGATCGATTCACTACATTCGGTATCAGAGCGAGTTTAATCCCCCAGATTTTGGTCATCGAACCTTTGGTAAAAAAATTTCTTACCCTTGGCAATGCCATTGTAATCAAATTTTTGGAGTTTCTCCAATTCACAGGTCTTTGACCAAAACTTAGCCCTTGACCATTTGCAATTCAAAAATATCAGTGATAAAAAAGATAATTCTATTGCAATCTTAACAAACAGTATCAAAATTTGTCAACATTAAAAAAAAATAAGGAGAAGAAAAATCAGAATAGACAACATTATTCCACTGCACATTTGATGAAAAATTTGCTTCGATAAAATTATATCTCATGTAAGAGGAACACAAAGGTTAAAAAAAAATAAGAAGAAAAAATAATGTGCCCATCTTTGTAAGTTAGGAAGTGAACATTTATAATAGTGTTATAGTCCTAAAAGTCTTAGACCACAAAAGAAAGATGCTTTAAGTTATGTTCAAGTCTGCCTTGGGAAATCATTCACTTCCCTCTTAAAGCTTCCACAAAGAGCCTTGAACCAAATTTTACTAAGGTATAGTTGTGCCATTGGAGATCTAACCATGTTGGTAATACCTCAGCGATTTTCGCTGAAAATTAAGTAACCAATCGAGCACTGTCAAATCGAGATTATACTTGCAATTAAGTACATCGAAAAAACCAAAAAAAACCGTGTAGAGAATCCATTAAAAGACCATTGTAAATATCAATTCCGGAGAACATTTACGAATACACCTTGGGGAAGAATACTAGTATCTAAGTAATACAAACTAAACATTAATATATCCCAAATATCTTCCAAAGTTCGAAGAGCTATATAGGATAAGTTAAAAAAGAAAAAAAGATTTACAAAGACAATTTCTAACTTATAAGCCAAAGTAATAAAGAAGTATTATTATCAAAGGAAAAGGATTATAAAGGTTTTTTAATAGAAAAGTATTATTAAATCAACCAAAGTTAAAATATATTTAACCAAGGTATAAGAACGATCCCAATTAACTTGTGGAAAGGTTATTCATTGGTTCTTTATATTATATGATAAGACATATAAAGGAAGTAAGAAGAGAGGGTATAATAAATGAATTTTCTAAATTTGTGAAGTCAATATTAAAGTATAAGGTTACAAGGAATTAAAAGGGGATGTTTAAAAGTTGCTAAGTACTTAATTGTTTAAAGATTGAAAAATCATTTTAATAAAATGAGAAATGAATATTTTTTTATAAAAATTGTTTAGTTTTTTGTTACATGTCATTCATATTAAAGGGGAGTATTTAAGGGAGAGAGGTTAACATCATCATTCACATGATTTAGGATGAGAATCAAATTAATATCAATTTGGAAAATCAATTATTAATTTCATAGCCGAATATAATTGAAAAGGAAAATATTATCGAGAGAAACAATATGAAATTAAAGACTTTCAAGTAACAATGGATGATTATGAATATATATCTCAATTCAATGTTACAACTATATTTGAAAAATATATTGACCTCTCAGGTTACCCTGGTTTAAAAAACTAGATACCTTCATCTTAAACATGGAGAAAAAGTTTGTGACGTTTCCCTATAAGAAGAAGATGATGACATTTCAAGACATTACCATCCATGACATTATATTCAATCCATTCATATCCATATATACCATCTCTACACCACCACAATAAAAAAGCTCGATCATATATTCCATACCACAAACCATCAATCCTCATCAACCAACCCTCATTTCATATATTATGTAGTCCCACCAATATTTCATATCACATTATCATTTCTACTCACTCATAAACCCAATCATAAAATCCTACAAAACACATTCAAATTCTACTACATGATACTATAAAATCAATAAAAACATTGTTTCCATAAAAAAAAAACTACACAAAAGTTAAAACAAATAAAAGAATCAATCCCAAATTCCAAAATTTCAACAAAACAAATGAAACCAAAGATATACAACATAAAATTCTACTCTGCCATATATTTTTATCAAGAGATGGCACTTTTTATCAAGAAATAAATGGCAATGAAGCCATCTCTCTATTACACATAAAGAGACCTACATGTACCTTGTAAACTACAAGAAAAGCTACAACAAATTCTGATTCAAACAAAGGCATGCAAATCAAAGGAATATTTTATGAGGACTACTCAAATTCGACTCTAGTATCATGACTCAAGACCAAAAAAAACAACTAGTACACTCTCTAATACCAATACTCTCTTAACTTACAGTTTAATTGCAAAAACAACCATACGAATCAGTGGTAAAAAATAATATTACCTTACCCTTCATCAAGGTGGTGGGGTGGGCCTTGCACTCTCACGTGGAGGAGGTGGTCACTTCAGGTTGATTAAAATAAACCAAGATAAGTAAAGTTTGCAACTAGAGATAACGAGAGTCAACATAAGATAAAAAGGTGACATGAGAAAAAAAAATGTGGTAATTATGAAGATGTCATATCTTCACCAATTTTAAATTGAGATTTTTGAAAGGTGCCACCTCCATCAATCACTCAATCAATGCATAATCACTCAATCAATGTATAAGGTGATATGAGAAAAAAAAATGGTAATTATGAGATGTCATATCTTTATCAATTTTAAATTGAGATTTTGATTTTTTTTTAAAGTACCACCTCCATCCATCACTCAATCAATGCATGATCTTTCATGCATAAAAATTATTACCCATCAGATCACACCAGATCATTTAAATTGAGATTTTGATTTTTTTTTTAAAGGTGTCACCTCCATCAATCACTCAATCAATGTTTGATCTTTCATGCATAAAAAATATCACTCACAAGATCATTCACACATTTAGTGATCTTTTGAGAGCATTACCAGATCATTTAAATTGAGATTTTGATTTTTTTTTAAAGGTGCCACCTCCATCAATTACTCAATCAATGCATGATATTTCATGCATAAAAATTATCACCCACAAGATCATTCACACATTTAGTGATCTCGATCATGCATAAAAATTATCACCCACAAGAGCATTCACACATTTAGTGATCTCTTGAGAGAATTGAGAATTTAAGAGAAGTTACATAATTTTGTTTAAGAGACATACAAGGGTCGACCTTTCAAACTCAAAGCAAGTGGATGTCAATAGCTTGAGATTAAAATCTTAGCAACACTAAGTATATAGGAAATGTTGGTGGTTAAACCCTAAGCCTGATATGTTTTTTAAATTTACAAAGTTCTCAGTTCTGCTCTACACTCATAATTCTTTATAAAAATTATCCATAGAAACACTAGATCCTATACTGTGCCTCCTACATGCAAAATTATTTTGAGTGATTTATTCTTATCTTGCCACCCTTTATATCAATCATTATTTGCATTATCATTCCTATGCATTGGCCAGAAATACCTATAACCACATTCGAGCAGTAAATCTGTACACTAAGGGGAATTTCCTATAAAAGGAAAACCCTTACTCAACCATTTTTTAAAGCTCTATCCAAAAAACAATTGTTCAGTATTTTAGTGATCTTCCTCTGTCACATAGAGGGCATTTTAGGAACTGAGAATCTTTTGAAATATTTTAACATACATAGAGTAGACTTGACATAATTATTTTTCAGCTTCATATTTGAAAATGGGAGATAGTTTTAACATAAGAAAGTTAGTAGACCCCTCTAAAATTTACAACAATCCTAAGGTAGTAGAAATCTTCCAAGATTCTAACTAGTTGGTTTACTTTGAGAAGCTAAAAGGATATGCCAATGAAATAGCCATGAATTTTTCCCTCAATTTCCAAAACAATAAGGGACGAGAGTATGTCACCTCTGTTAGGGGCTTGGAACTACATATTGATGAGGCTAACATCAACAGGATTTTTGGGTTACCTATGGGCTTACCTTAGGAAAAATATGAAATACAGGAGGCTAGTGATGCTAAAAAACTCTTTTTTATTAGCTATGAAGAATCCGTAGAAGAAAAAAATGGAGTAAAAAGGGAGATTTTACACATTATAGGAAATTTCAACTCAAAAGTGTACACGTAAGGAAAAATCAAGAAATTAATAAAATAATGCCATGTAGAAAAAAAATTTAATATTATTTTTTAACATTACACTTTTAGCGAAGCTGCCTATGGTTATTTTACTTTTATTGAGGTGAACTTAAATATATATTTTATATTAAAATCAATTTATGATCACCATGTTCGATGCAATGTTTTCCCCAAAATAAGGAAAGAATATTAAATACATAATTCCATCTTAAGTGTTATTGGACCAACTTGGATTTCCCAAAAAATATATTAAATATTATTAAAAAACAATATATAAAATTACACACTCAAAATTATATAAGATTAAAAGAAAGTTGTAGAATACAAATTATATAATTTAAAAAAATTCACTAAATCTGGTTCATCAACCATTGACCAAGGGGTGAAAGTGATTGAATTCGAAGGGATTCCTCTCATTTCTATTTTCTTAGAAATTGTTGACAAAAATGGGTGTAAATGCCATTGAATTGGAAACCTCCTCTCCAGTTTTCAATTTTTCCTTGAAGATCTCATACATTTATTTTTCAAATTTCGCCTTGGCCAAGGGGTGAATGTGATTGAATCTAAAGGGCCTCCTCTCAATTATGTATCCTCAACCTTTGTTTACAAAAATGGGTGCGAATGGCATTGAATTGGAAAACCTCCTCTCAGGTTTTCATTTTTTCCTCAAAGATCTCATGCATTTATTTTTCAAAAATTTGCCTTGGCCAAGGGGAAAATGTGATTCAATATTAAGGGCCTCCTCTCAACTCTGGTTCCTTGGCCACTGTTTACGAAAATGACATGAATGCCATTGAATTGGAAACTCTCCTTTCAAGTTTTCAATTTTTTTCTCAAATTCTACCAAATATGGATTGATGGTGTTGGTTTGAGAAATTTTGCACCAAAATATGGCAAATTATGCAAGTAGGCTTTGGAATTGAGTCTCGGTGTTTTGTGGAAAAATATTGTGAAAGATTCATGGGTTCAACCATATATCTCTAAAATTCCATCAAAGACAGGGCATGTTTCTCATGATAGCTATGTTGTTTTTGTGGTAAGTTCTCTCAAAATATTCACAGGTTCGACTGTATATATCTAAAATTATATCTAACACAGGGCTTGTTCTTATGATATGTATGTTGGTTCCTCTTGAGGCCTACATTGTTTATTTTGTTACATTGTTTACACCATGTGTTTTTTCTTTTCATGAAAGCATTATATTTCGTCTTGAACAGGGATGTTGTCCAATCCTTGGACCTACTAGAGTATTTTGATCTAATTAGGGAAGACAATGAGAAAACAAGGCCCAACAAATATTTTTTATCTACTTTAGCGTCGAAGCCTACCTCTTTGATGCCATTATTCACTTGTTGTGATCAACTTATTAATTTGTAATTCTGCTTGATTGGTTGGATTTTTATGATGATTGTAGTATGGGCCTATTTATGATCAGACTTTACCTCAACCTAGAGTCTATGGGTTGATTGCATTTGTATGTTGAAAACTATGCTTATCCTAGACTTAGAGAAATTCGAACTTCATTTATGAGATGTTACCTAGTGCATAATTTGTGCTTGTCCTAGACTTAGCGCAATTTGAGATTGTTTTCACTACTCACTCAGTACTAATCAATTTATTTGGAGACTTGTTTGTCTTTGTTCATATATTCATATGCAATCTTGTGAACACTTTCGTTTATTTATATATGGTCAATGTAAGTTTTTTTCTAGGTCGAGTTTGGAAATTATTTTGTAATAAAAAATGTTATGTAGGCTTGATTTTTCTAAGGCCTATATGGTTATGAAGTAATTGATTTATCATCTGACTATTCATTTCCTTTAGTTATTATTTCAAGTTTCATTTTGTTGGAAATAATCTCATTCTATTGTTGGCTCAGGGGCAGAACCAGGGTTCAACTCTTCAACAATGCACCAACAAAACCCTAACTACTGGCCCTTTCGACAACACCTGCAAAGCAGATGAAGTCTCACCTGAGGGAGAGGAAGGGGGGGTTGCAGGACTCAGGTGTCTGCAACCTAGCTGGGACACAGATATGTGATCACAATACTTAACAAAGCACTTAGAAATTAACATTCATTAGTTTTTTAACCCTTATTCACATCGCAGGTCAATCCCTGATTATAGAACAACACAGTATTAATCAAGATCTAAGTACATCTAATCATTTAGCACATAAAATCCGAGAAGATCTAACATTCATTCATACCTAAAGCACTAAGCATCAATAGACGTTTCTATTACACATCAAGATCAGTGCACTAAGAAGATCAATACATAAACAACATAAACAACATCGTACAAAGCACATCAACACATGATATACGTGGTTCACCCAAGTGTGATGCTACATCCACCAACTCTTCTTCTCTTCTTTACCAGTCTCTTCAATCTCCTTAAAACACCAAGCCACAAAGTCAACTCCACATAGGACAGGAGATCTACGCGCACCTCACCAGATCCTCCTTCCCTGAGTTAGATCAAAGCACAAAGCCTTACACATTCTGTGCACAAAGTACTTACAAAACTCTTGCACTTATCTCTGCAAGCCTTAACACATCTTCTTTCACATAGCTAATATTAGAACTAAGCCATCGGCCCCTTCTTACCTCGCCTAACTACTTATTTATACATTACAAAAGGGCCTCAACATGGGAAAAACCCATGGGCCGATGTCCCATACCCGTTAGATAAACCCTAAAACCCAAAAATCCCACAAAAAGGGCAAGATCTCGCGATATCTTCTTCTCTTAGGCGCTCCATCTTCAACCGGCCTGTCGAAGTCCCCAAAATGGTCAAACATGATCAATGTTTCCACAAAACCTGGTCGAGGGCCAACAGTCCCCCAAAACTCACCTGTGACTCGTCTCGAGTCACTCTGATCTGGGAAACACTGCTTTGAAGGTCTCGAGCTTAGCTCGAGCTGCCTCGACTTGCTTCTTAGCCAGAGCCTCCTGCTCAACAAACTCCTGAATTACTTGCTCGGTGAGAGGCCCTTCCGGGTGTTGTTCCACTGCTACGACCACCTGTTCCAGCTGTGATCTTTGTCCCTCGATTTCTTCAAAGAGGGTGCAGGCGTCGTCCTACATCGACTAGATTCGTTGTGTCACCTCCATCACTCTACTCTGGATAACAATGACATGTTGTTGAATTGCGCGCTACTCTTGCGATCTCTTCATATTCTCAACGACTGTAAGATGCTTCATTTATGCTTTCACTGTCAATGCCCGCTGCTTCGCCTCCTGGAGCTGTGCCTCAAATATCCTTAGTTCCAGGTCTTCTACAAGGTGCTCATAGGTCTATGTGCTTCGGTTACTGAGTTGCTTTCATTCTGAGGCTAACACCCTGATTCTTTCTACTGCGCTCCTGGTAGTTTCTTCCCTCTGATCTCTTACTTCTTGCGGGGTGCTAGGCACTACTTCCAGTTCTAGCTCTGCTACTCTTACTTGAAGCTACTGAATGGATTTAGCAAGCTTCCCAACTTGGCTCTCAGTTGTCTCTTCTTCCATCTAAGCCAATCCTGGCATAGAGTGAAGTCCTC
>JASDQU010101875.1:171467-214229 GCA_032191745.1 Picea mariana
TTTTTGTACTCAACGAAGGCAAGCCTCTATAACATATGATATACTTCGTAGTTGGGTGGGATCATCCCCCAACTCTACAGATTCTGATGATGACAGTGCAGTAGACAATGTGCAGCTTGAATAGAGATCTTGTTGTACCCCCTTCAGCTCTGCCTCGATTTTTTCATACATTGTCTCCTAATTTTTTTTGTTTCGCTGCAAGATATCCTCTGAAGCATATTCTACAGCTGCAATGATAAGGTCAATATCATTTATTGTGAGTACATTCTGTGACTGAGGCTTATTGGCTTGGGATTTCTTCCATATTGAGGGTTTCTTTGGAGAAACCTTCCTTTTCTTAGATGTCTTGGCCTCTATAAGGGGATCTTTTGGCGGTGTCACTTCACCCTCTTCTTGATTGTCTTATTCCCCTCCCTCTTCTTGGTTTACTTCGTCACCTCCTCCTCCTCCTCCAGGCGAGTTAGGTCCAGTTTCCTCTGATGCATTGTTTATCTCATGAAATTCTTCCTTATTTTTTTTTTCTTAGCACTGCTCGATCCATACCACTCAGTCTTGGTGACCACAGGACTTCCGATGAGGTCGAGGTCGGAGAGTTCTGCATCTCCAACTGGTACAAGGAATTCTGTAGGGCATTCCTTGGTTATCTCCTCCTTATATTCCTCAGTCAATTTATAGTAAGACTGCAGCTCCTCCTTGTTTTCATCCCCGTGCGCAGTGATATATATGAAGTATCAGTCTACGTGGAACTTCATGAGTGGCTTGAACCTATGGAGTGTATTCGATGTCATTCGAGGGAAGGATTCAATGGCGCATGTGACTTGTAGGTAGTAGGTGTGGAAGACAACATTCGATTTCCATTGCTTCTCCATATTGCTTGTATACCAGAAGGTGGTGAACCTCTCGGCCAGTGGTTTTGATGGCTCGACTTCTGGGAATGTCACTCCCTCCGGCATCTCCCAAGCGATAAATTCTATAAGAATGAGTAACCAGCTAAAGTGGATATCATAGCCTTGGTCTTGTGCTTCGCGATAGTCCTTCTCCAACTCGTTGACGAGGTAGCTCGCCTAGTTCATTTGCATGCCCTCTATGCACTTCCCTACGAAGTCGACGACGAACCCTGTAACTTGCGTTGGTCAGTTCTTCCTGACGAGATTGGAAACGATTAGCTAACCAAATAGGTGCACTTTTCCATCCTTGATGGAGGCTACCTTGTAGCCTTGCTTCCCCTTCTCCACATCGTAGTAGGTTTCCTTTATACGTTGTACCAGGGAGCGATCTGCAGCCTTCCCTGGATAGAACTAGTGAGGGTCTGGTCCCTACACGCTCAATCTAGTGATCATGTGGATCATCATCGGATTCACAGTCACGTGCCTGTCTAACTAAAGATAACCTCCATGGTAGCACGACAGGAGGATTTTAACGCATGTGTTAACCTTCTGATGTCTGTCGAAGTGGGGTATCTTCATGATGTTGAGGATGGTGGACCTCACAATCTCCTTGATCCACAGCTAGGGGACTATCTTCGACTTCTTCCCAGCTGTGGTTTTCAAGTACCTATGTGGTGTGAGCAACACATAATTATTCCTGTCACGTAGGTTAAATTCATTGATCTTAAGATCAGGGATCAGTCCTAGGTGCGGTCCAACTGTGCGTATTCCCTTCAGGAGGTACGCAGTGATGATATTGTACTCGAAGTCACACGGGACACTATCGTGACTAACCACACCAACCAGAGGTGGGATGTAGTCGGGCAAGACCAATGGGATCAAATTCGCATTCACCAGGTCGTCATGGTGCTTGATTCTCTTCTCTATCATAGTTCAGGATGGCCCAGATCGACGTCCAGTCGAGGGGGATGCTTGCAATCCTTGTGTCGATGAGGCTTGTACCCCTGCAGACATAACTTTATCAGACATAAGGTCTATCAGAATCTCCTCCACAGACTTCTCTACTGCATGAAGGTTGCTCGACATGCATTCTTGTGATCAAATCATTTGTTGGCACAGGGGCAGACCCAAGGTTCAATGATTCAACAATGCACCAACAAAACCCTAACTAATGACCATTTCGGAAACACCTACAAAGCATATGAAGTCTTACCTGAGGTAGAGGCAGGGGGGTTGTAGGACTCATGTGTCTGCAACCTAGATAGGACATAGATCTATGATCACAATACTTAACAGAGCACTTAGCAATTAACATTCATTAGTATTTTAACCCTTATTCACATCGAAAAGTCAAACCCTGATTACAAAACAACATTGTATTAATCAATATCTAAGTACATCTAATCATTTAACACATAACATCCGAGAATATCTAACGTCCATTCATACCTAAAGCACTAAGAATCAATAGATCTATCTATTACACATCAGGATCAGTGCACTAAGCAGATAAATACATAAACAACATAAAAAACATTGCACAAAGCACATCAACACAGGATATACGTGGTTCAACCTAGTGTGGGGCTACATCCACCAACTCTTCTTCTCTTCTTTATTAGTCTCTTCAATCTCCTTACAACACCAAGCCACAAAGCCAACTCCACATAGGACAGGAGATTTACGTGCACCTCGCCAAATCCTCCTTCCCCGAGTTATATCAAAGCACAAAGCCTTACATAGTCTGTGCACAAAGTACTTACAAAACTCTTTCACTTAGCTCTGCAAGCCTTAACACATCTTCTTGCACATAGCTAATATTAGCACTAAGCCATCGAAACCTTCTTACCTCGCCTAGCTACTTATTTATACATTACAAAAAGGCATAAGCATGGGGAAAACCCATGGGCCGAAGTGCCATACCCATTACATAAACCCTAAAACCCAAAAATCCCACCAAAAGGGTGAGATCCCACGATCTCTGCTTCGCTCGGGCGCTCCATCTTCAACCAGCCTGTCGAAGTCCCAAAATGGTCAAACACGACCAATGTTTCCGCAAAACTTGGTCGAGGGCCAAAAACTATTATTTCAAAGCTTGTTGTTGGATTTTAAATTTGGTTTTATTGTAGCTTTGACAAGGCACCTAATGGTTTTGTTTTGAAGGAAACTTTCCTAGAAATATTTACAAATTCTAGGTCAGCAAAATTGTGCAATTTTCATCAAGTTCTAATTATTTTATGGTGAGGTTGTAGAAAGATGTATTCTTCGATGTAGAAGTTTAGTTGGTTATTTTAGTTGATTGGGCATAGATAAATTATGGTTTTGACCTTGATAGTGAGAAAATTACCCTTGCCTCAAACTCGATTTACTCTTTTTTCTTTCCCTTAACTTATAAGATGCATTAAGGATTGTTTTGTCTTAATTTGTGGTTGGAAACCCAACTTTATTGATTATTCTCCATGCATGATTTGATTTAAGCACATATATTGTTGAGTAAATGTCATGGAGAAGATATTTAGTTGTGATTGTATGGAGTATGAAATTTTTGGGAAGAGGTCATTCTTAGGTAAAACAATAGGAGGCCAGAATATAAACACTTGGATAGGTGGTTGAAGAAAGAAGACTGTTGGCGATGTACGCAATTGTAAGACCCTAGGTTTGAGTTATCTTTGACCAACAAAACCCTTCAGACACCGACCCTTTCAGTATCACCTACATGGGAAGATGAAGTCTCACCCAAGGTATCTATTGGGACTGCAAGAATCAGGTTTCTGAAGTGTTGAGGGAATGGGAGGTTATTATCCTATTCATTATTAATTATCTCTTTAGTGCGTGTTATTATGAAAGTTTTCTTCTTCAGTTACTTAGTAAATATTAGGTAAATATTACCATTATATTCCAGATTATAACATAAACTCATCACTATAACAATCATAACTATTGCGCCATGATTACACGTAAGACAAATATACTCTAATATGCATCCAAATATATTCCATAAACAATCACACAAAATACATTCAACACAACAATTAACGTGGTTCATATAACTCTGGGCTATGTCCACAACAATTTGCTTCTTTATTATGCATTTGATAATTGCTTCAGGCTTGCACATTTTGCTTACAAAGATACATGATGGTTATATTTTCCTTCTCCTAGCCTAGCTGCTATGCAATGCAATCCTTTCTCTCTCTCTGCATCATCTCCTTAGTTTTCAGACATAGACACTCATACAAAATAGACAAGAAAAGAACTTAACAGAACTCAAAAACATAGAACAGAGAAGAACGCCTATTCTCCTGACCCATTAAATATTTATACATGATTTTTAGGGCTCAAAACACTACTTTGTTCATCCCCAAAACCCTATTACAATACATGCTAACTTCAAGTTAACTTACTGTTATGGCTGATTTCACTTGCTTTTCCATATGCATGTTGCTTTTGCACTCTGACTGTTGTTCTTCCTTATTTTTCATGTTCTTCTATCTTTAGAACGTCCGGTTGTCATCCTTCCTTTTCACCTGTTTTCTTCTCTCTTCTTTATTCCTTTGTTTTATTCTTCTCTCTACTTTCTTCCTCTTTCTACTTTATTCCTCTTTTTGTGTATTTTCCTCTTAAATGTGCCTCACCTACGCACTCCCTAGTCTTCCTTGTTCTTCTGCACACTTATTCTACACTTATTATTTTTATCAAAATTGCATGCAAAACTACCTGTCCAATAGAACCCCAACACTCACCTGTGGCTAGTCCCAAGCCACTTAGGCATGTTTCCTACTCCTCCATGCCGCAATGAACTTTTGGGAGGCTTCCTTAGCTACCTCCACTTCTTTGAGTATCGTTTCCTTTGTTTCTATGATCTCTTTCACCCCTTGCGTAATCAAGGCTGTAATTTTTTCCTCTGCTTCATGGGATTCATGTTTTACCTTCCCTGTACAATGGCCAGTTCACCCATCACCCTCACCACTTATTCCTGTAGTGGTCCTAAATGCTGCTAAAGGATCTTTTGTTGATCCCTCATTTTCTCCACTTCCACGTATGACTGTTTATGTGCCAAAATGGTTGTCATACATTCAACTGGTGGAAGTGTAGTTATTTTCTCTGAAGCTTGCTAGGCCTTTTCTTGTGCTTCTCTTAATCTAGACTCCACAACCTTCATCTCGAGATGCTCCACTAATTTTTTCCATAGTTTTGTTCTCTCCTCACAGAGTTTGGTGCACTCTTCCTCCACTCTCTTTATGTTGGCGACTATTATCATCCCTGTTCTTTCTCTTCCTTCTCTTACTTCTGGTGGCATGCCTAATGTAATCCAAAAATGTAGGTCATCAATGTGCACTCAGAATCCTTTGATGATTTCACTGATCTTCAATACTTGTTCTTCCATAGTAGCTTCGACTACTATCCGGACTTCTGAAATTGCCTTGTATAATTTTTGGATGACCACTTGTGTTTTATGCACCATAATTTTGGCTTTGTCCTTTCCTTCAGGGATTTATTTACCCTTTCCTCGACCTTGTACTTGTCTTTTGTTACTTCTTCCACTCTTCCTTCAAGTTCCATATTCTGCTAGAGCAAAATGTCATATTTTTCCTGCAAATGAGCCCTTTGTCCATTATTTTTTTCATCTCCCATTGTGCTTGATCTCCTTGGCTCTTAATCTCTTGCAATAGGCCTATTTGCAAGTATTGTAATATTTGTGTTGGCATCTTTGATACCACTATATTCATATGTCCTAGTGCATTCACCTGTTCTTGTAATTCAACTGTTGGAAATTCAACTGTTTCTGTCTCAATTTGGATTGTTCCATGCCTGAATACTAACTAGGTTAAGATGGATATGCATTATTTGCTTCCTCCCTCGGAAGTGTGTACATTCCTCCCTCTATCTTGTTCTCTTTTGTTATGCTAGTTGCTTACAAGAGTTGATGGAGTGTTGCCAAAATATACTACATCTTTTGATGTTGTTCTACTTGTTTCATGGTTTCTTCCTCAATGAATTCCTCCATGACGTCCTGTAACTAGTGGCAGATTTGGTCTATATCATCTTTGGTCAAATTATAGACCGGGGTTGTCTTGTGTGCTTTGGTCTTCTTGTGCGCATGTCCTATTGGTTCCTTCCCATTATATTTTCATTTTACCCCTACTGTTGATGGGCCAGGTGTGTTCCTTGTGCCATTATGTTATCCATTTTCATGTCCTTCATCTGTTTCTTCATCCCCTTTTCCTTGTTCTTCTTCATCTTCCCAATGCCCCATTTTTTTCTGCTGTGATTTTCCACCCATTTTCCAAATCATTCACAATCAAGCATACATCCTCTTTTTTCAATTTATAGTTGGTTGGAAACCACTGGAGCACAAGGTCCTTATTTTCTTGAACGTACATGGGGTGCATTCCATCTTTGAAGTGTGCAATATCCTTATAGGTTTCCACTGTCTTGATTGAAATTGACGGTGTATGGCCGATTATACCCTTGACCGTATCAAAGTATACAAAAAATGTAATATTATTATGCTATTTCCTCCTTTTGTTCGACGTATTCCATAAGTTGGCATTCTTTGAGGCCATAATCCCTCTACCAGATGTGCCCATGCGCTGGTAATAGCCTGGTTCCTTCTATCCTATCAGTGCAATCAAAATCAAAATCCATGCATAGTGAAATTGTGTTCCCTTCTCTTGTGCCTCGATACAGTTTGTCAAAAAATGGCTTACTAAGAAGGTGTCCAAGTTCATTTGGACCCCTTTAGAGCATTTTTCTGCAGCTGCAATCACTATAGTTGGTACTTCGTCTTTACGAAATTTGCACAACAACTTGCAAGACAACACCTGCATCACAAATTGAACATTATCATCATTGATGTACGCAACATCCAATCCAAATTTACCCTTGAAAGTGTGGAACTTCTCCTTCATTGATTATGATAGGGCTCTCTCCCCTACCTTGTTGAATAAAGGGATCGGATCCTCCCCGACTTTTGGTAGCCTTGTGATCCACGCAATTAATGCATTATAAATTGATTCTGGTGGGTCAATCCACAATGTCCCCAGATGGACACAACTGAACAGTCACTTAACGTAAGATTTAATTTCCAAGCTACGTCCAAAGTGTGGAATCTCCATCAGGTTCATTATTCTCTACTTCTCTAGTCCTATTTCCCAAACATGTGTTTCCAACATTATCTCTCCTGTGCCCAATACACTCTTAGCACACAAGTAATTTTCTTTGGCTAGCTCGAGAAAATTTTGCTCGTCTATGATATCATGGTATACAAATTTGAGGGAGACAACCTTGTCAAGCATGTCGCCTTCTATTCTTACACCCAGTGGGACTGGTGATGTTGCCAATGGGTATTTCCCATCTGTTGGTACTTTTACTTGCGACGCGTTATCTTTCCTCGATGGGATATAATCCATCTATAAATTTGATTATGGAACTGAAGTTGGCGCTCTAGGTATTTCCTCTACCTTTGGTGTAACTATTGGTCATTTTGACTGCTTTCACGTCACTGTTGATGGTGCTCCAACTTTTTGTGGGGCCATTGTCTCACGTGATAGGTTCCTTTACTTTATTTCTGGTTGCTCTGTTGTGGTTGTAGTTCGATTCTGGGTTTCTTGGGTTCGCTCTCACTTTCATGCATCTCTTAATAACAATGATTCCAACTTAGAAACCCTCCAATGCCTTTTTGATTTCTTGCCAATTGTTCATGTATCTTCACACATTAACTCACTTGTCCAATCCGAAAACGTGGTTGATGAATGCTTAAATAAATGTGGCTTTATTACTAAATCCACCATGTGATATTTTCCTTGTATTGCCAATTTGTCATGATTTCCGACTGCTTTTACCATTTAATATATACGTCGTATTTGTGACCAGTCATTACCAATTTGTCATCGTCATTTCCTTGCTTTAATTCCTTATAACGGTCTTATCGTTGTCAAACTGTGCAACTATTCTTTCTTTTGCATCCGTTTGCTTCACATTCTTTTTCTTTTGTGTTTTATTTCCTTAATTGGTGCAGTTCTATCCTAATGCATGATAATCTTTCCTTCTATGCATCTTCTTATGCCTTGTACTCTATAATCTTTTTATTTTTACTATATCTAATTTTTGTTTGATTTTTTTCCTTTTTTCTACTTTTTATTTATTTTTCTATGTTTTTCCTCCCTACTATAGTACAATTACTATGATACATGCGTTCTAGCACAACCTAGATTATTGTGTAGATTGTCGACAATATTTACAGAGTTTCAACCAAATTCCATTCACCATTCCTCCAAGGACTTCTCCATTCAAGGTTTATAACTACGTAACACGTATTTGTTACATGTTGAATCACATAGGGTCCTAACCAGTGCATTCTAAACTTTCTTGGATGCTGCATAAACTTACTGTTATAGAGTAATACTAAGTCTCCCACTTGGAACTTCTTATGTTTAATGTGTCTACCATTCCACACCTTTTCTCTTTCCTTCTAAAATTATTGATGGAAACCTGTGATAAATCGATCTTCCTCAAGTTGTACCAACTATGAAAATCTCTCCTCTACTACTCGCGAGTCCAAAAGATCAGTGATCATTGGAATGTGTAGAGTAGGTAAATAAACTCCATTGACATCACTACTTCTTTCCCATAGACCAACATGAAAGGTGTCTGTCCTTTCAAATTTTTACTTGTGGTCATGTAAGCCCATAACACTACAAGAAATCTTAAGTACCAATCATTTCTCCATACGATGCAATTTTCTGTCACAACATTCTCCAAGATTTTATTGAAAGCTTCCACTATCCCATTGGCCTAAGGATGATACAGTGTACTCTCCTGATGATGAATTTGAAACTCCTCAGTCAATGTTGTAATTTTCTTATTTAGAAAGTGTGTTCCTTGATCACTGAGTAGTATGCACAGAAATCCAAATCGTGTGACTACATTCTCAAACAAAAATATCACAGTTGTCTCCACATTGAAATATGTGACTGATGTTTCTTCAACCCATCTTTTCAAATACTTTGTCGATGTGATTATGTACCTTCCTCTTGATCTTCATGCTTGTGGGTTGGTTGGCCCCCCAAATTCTATGGCCCATTTATCAAATGATTGCAAGGTAAGCTGTGGATTTAAAGGAATTTCATCCCTCCTAGATGGCTTCCCTACTCTTTGACATACATCTTATGAATGAAAATATTCCTTAGCATATTTGTGAAATGTGGGCCACCAGACCCCTACGCTCAAGATATTTTACATAGTTTCTTTACTTGTATAATGTCCTCCTGCAATCTCGTCATGTGCTTCTGTGAGTATCATCGTTCTTTCATGTTCCAACACACATTGTCTTGATATTTCGTCTACACCCAACTTGTATAAATTCCCTGCAGTCAACTGATAATATGCTTCTTTTACTACCAATTGTTTTTTTTTTCTGTGCAAATGTCATCTCCGATGGGGCCATTCTAATACTTAGAAATTGTATGAGGTCTGAGAATTAATAATCAACCATTTTGAATGCAAATAACTGTGTGTCTGGGAAATTGTCATCTAAATTTCCTACATCTTCTCCTGATAGTATGCACAATAGATGATCTGGTCTTGCATTCAACTTCCCTGGTTTCATCACAACCTCAAAATCATATTTATGAAACAACAATAGCCATCTACATATTCTCCCCTGTAACATTGGTTGGTTCACTAAGTACTTTAGTGCATAATGGGTTATATACATCTTAAAGTGAGATCCCAATAAATAATGTTTGAATTTTTGTAGCTCATATACCATTGCCAATCCTTCTCTTTCTGTAGTGGTGCAATTCTTCTCTAATATGGACAACATCCTACTTTCAAATGAAATTGGGTGATCTATGTCTCCCTCCCCTAGTTGAGATAGTACTGTGCCCAAATCTATGGGTGATGCATATACATGAACATGGAACTCCTTATCCCAATATGGAAAGATCAAAATTGACGTTGTCACTAGTTTTTTATTTAATGTATCTTAACCCTTCTGACAGTCCTTGTTCCACTAGAACTTCACCTCCTTCTTCAACAACGTTTCCATAGGTTTTGTAATTTGCACATATTCTTTGATAAAATTCTAGTAATATTCCGCATGACCCAAATTTTCTCTCAACTGTTTGATTGATGTAGGTGGTTCTAACTCCAGAATTACTACAATATTGGTTGGATCGACTAGTAATCCCTGCTTACAGACTACATGGTCCAACAAAATTCCAAACGGTGTGCAAAAAATACACTTTTTTAGGTTCAATGAAATTTGACACTGTCTACACCTATCCAACATTAGCTTGAGTACTTATATGTGATCCTTTAGTAGACTAAACATAGTTCAATCATCTAAGTATACTTCCAGGAACTTATGAATAAATTCCTTGAATGTTGCTACCACAACTATGGAAAACACTACTTGGGCATTCTTCAATCCAAAGGGCATTACTATATATTGGTAACTTCCCCAATCTATCGCAAACATGGTATTGTATTGGTCTTCTTATGAATTTTGTATCTGATGGTACCCTGAGAATCCATCTGTGAATGAGTAAGTCTCTTGGCCTCTTATGTTCTCCAGTACTTCATCTGTGAATGGTGTTGGAAATGGGTCATGTAAACATGCATAATTCAGCTTCCTTAGATCCACACAAATCTTGATTCCTCATATGTTCTTTTCTTGCACTACCATTTGACTGATCCACTCTAACTCCTCCACAGGTTCAATGATTCATGCGTTCAACATCCTATCTATTTCATCTTTGACCTTATCTTTGTAATTTTGATTTAACCTATAAGGTCTCTATCACACTGGCTTAGTGCCTAGTTTCAATGGAATATTCATCTCTCCTAAGTCCCTAGCTATCCCCTTCATCTCTGAGAATTTAGTTGGGAATGGGTCCTTATATTCTCGCAACAATTCTGCAATCTTCTCTACTGTCTCGTCACTCCTATAATCTCCTATCTTCACAAACTTGGGATTCTATGTCATCCCAATGTTTACCTTCCACGTTTTTATGGGCTATGTGTATGTGGCAGAGTCAAGCTCAAGCCCTTCTACTGCTCATTATCCTTTTGTTTCAAATACTTGTACATTCCTGGGATCTTCTTCATCTTGTTCCTCCCTAACAACATTGTAGCACTCCAATAACTCATGGACAATCATCGAAGCTATGTGCACATTGCAGACTGGTACCACCTCCATCTATCCTTCTATTGAAAATATTTTGGTTTGAATAGCTTGTAGTATTGCATCCATTAATGGGGATTCATGTTAAAATGTAAATGTTACCTTTAATCTTTGAACTAGATCGTCCCAGTTGGTTGTCTCTCTGTGCATTTCCAATTCCAAATACTAGTTCTTCGGAATTGTGTCCAGTGTGTGTATAAATCAGTGCATCCATTCTATCTTTGGTACTGAACTCCATAAGGATATACACTGCTCCACATGAACTTTTGGATAATTGTTGATGCTTTAATCCATTAGGACCGAAACGATAATCTCGCGAGGATGTAAAACCCCCTACGTTTTTTTTTTTAGAGGTGGTACTCCTCTTTAGATTTTCTTGGGACTTTGGGTTTTCAGAATATAAGGAAAATGTTTTTTGTTTTATTTTTAAAGAAATTTCCTCAGAAAGGACCAGGAATCACACACTCCACACATTTAAAGATAATAAGAAAAAATTCCTCAAATCCATCATAGTTTAAGATAAAGAAGATTTATGATCATATAAAATAAAAAGAAGATGATCTGCATGCATAAGAGAACTTTAACATAGTGGAAACATGGAAAACTCAAATAAATAGAATGATAGATCAACCTTAAATATTTTATATTATGAAAATATGGTTACAAAGCACAATTGAGAAAGTAGTTCTCTTGAAATTTCTAAAAAATATATAGTTTGTTACATATTCTTTGAAATTGTAAATGTGTTTGTCTTAAAGAATGGGATTGGGGCTCCCGTGGACCATAAAGCAAATAAATACAAGAAATAAGATTTTAGAAGGAAGATGGTGGGATGTAGAAGGATCAGTAAGGCCTGGTAAGAAGTAAAAAGGAATTATCAGTCTTCGGTTAAACCTTTCTAGTGAAAGAGGTGGAATAACTGGATGAAGAACTTGATAAAGAAAAAGAAGGATATGATCAACATAAACGTACTATGATGGTTTCTCATTATTTTCACTTTCTTTCTAATGTCCTTTTATTGTATTCATTGACGGTTGCAGGAACCGTCTCAACTGTTTCTTTCCATTTTTAATAAAAGTTTTTTAAATAAACTTTTATTTTCACAATTTAATTAATTTTCCATTAAAATAGGACAACTGTAATTTAATTTTGTAAAAGTGAAAACCATCTTTTAAACAATGTAAGCCACTTCTGATGTTCTCTTCATAGTCTTATCTTTCCAACGATATAAATTTTTCCAAATCTGTCGCCTACATCTCAAGATATGAGATTGTGAAGTTGAGTTGTCACGCAGGCCCATTAAAAAAATGTATCTGACTGATATTTTAATTTTTGAGTAAAATGTATCAATTTTCAGCACTTGAAACCTATACCAACATATTCTATTTCAAAATACCTTTCCAATGGTATAAATTTTGTTGCAAACAGAGCTCGGGAGTTAAAGATATAGCCTTTGCAAGATCGTGACTCAACCACCGTCGATCAAGTTTGATTGGTAAATGTGGACCCTTGATTTAATTTCGACCTCCTTTGTTTAATTTCAACTTTTTTTCATTATTCCTAACCCACATGTATGATAATAAAAGAGTCTTGGTGGCATATAATTTTAAGTGTAATATGCACTTGACAAGAAATGAAGAAGAGAGGAGACTATGGAGCTTGGAGGATTCGACCCTTGGAAAATTGTTGAATATGGTAATAATTTTTCATGCCCAATCAAACACCAATATACCCAGTCAAAAATGATGAGTCACCCAACCAAATATTGACACTTGTCATCACTCGGTAGGCCAACAATTTGCCATTAAAAATCTTCCATATGTCATCCAATAAAATCATGCCATGTGTCACCTTTTGTATGTTGACACGTGTCTCCATCAATTAGTTGTCATCCATCTAATTGCCATGTGGATATATATAACTTGTTAATAAAGTTCCATGTGTCACTTGGAGATGTTCCTCATACAACTTAGTATAGGAAAAATATTATTAAAATAAAATGGCAGGTTCACAGGAGGTAGGTGAGGAAATCACCGCAGACCCGCTGTAACACATAGTAAGGAATAAGTGTATTTGAAGTGGATAGGAGAGGTAAATAGTTGTAAAATATTCTAAGTCTTGAGAATCAGTCATGCAGACTTGCAAAGAAATATTACATTATCAACCCGAGAACCCGCGAACCCACGGTAAATCATGTATTTGGCTAAGTGTTGGAGGAATTACATAGTAAAGAGATGTGTGCATTATTAAGGTGGGAGAAGTCAAAGTGCATTATGAGGGTAGAGGAGATAAAACATACTCTTAGGAAATATCACCAACCCACAAACCCGTGGTAAGCCATAGTAAATAAGACCAAGTATGGAAAGTATATAACGAGTCACGTGAAATATGGGAAGAAATATGGAAAATAAAAATAAATGGGAAAATAAAGAAAAAAGGAAATGAATGTGAACATGGAAAGGAATAAGGAAAAATGGCTAAGTGTGGAAATTGGTAAGGGGAATATGAAATTAATGAGACAATGGGAAAAATAACTAAGTATAAAATGAGAGAATGAATAGAGGTGAAGGGAAAGGAGAGGAGAGAAGTTGTCACTTTGAACATTTTTCACATTTCTTCTTATAATACCTCCATTGGACTTCTGGACAAAAGTATGGGTATCTTGGTCATGAAGACTCTGATTTTGATTCCGTTAAATGCACATCAAAGATGATAGCGAGGGATATGAAATGAACATATAATAGTTCAAAAATCTTCATCTTCCAATATCATTTATTATTATTATTCCAGGAGTGGGAACATATAGGTGACCAAATTTTGGTCAACAACTGGCTCCAACTACAAGACAGTGACCCCCTTTGGGTTGTTGAGAACACCATAATCTCAAGACCAACTACCTTATCCATTAGGCTATGGAGTCATCTTCAAAATGAATTCTTGCAATTCTTCTTATTTCATGGAGTTACCATCAAGTTTGACTGCCTTATTATGCAAAACTAAACTAAGGAAACAAAATATATACATACATGATCTACCTACCTTGACTTACTTGAAAGAAATGGGAACCTTAGGTATAGGTAGATTTCCAATGGAGCCATTCAAGCAGCCCATTGACTTGTAAAATGGGCTCCAGCAGTAAGAAAAATATTGGGGTTTCTACCAATAAATTAGGAGCATGCCCAATATTTACCATAATGAGATCGAGCAATGTGTGCAAAAGACTTGTTTGCGTTGGTGGGATGACAATACTTTCGAACCAATATTCAATATAATCTACTCTTGATTGTCTCAGAGTGTTGTTATCTTCAATCAAACGAGAAATGTCTTTCTTGAAAACATTATTTTTTTCTTCTTTTTCCACATTCAAGATTATTGTTTCATTTGCGATGTCTTGGCAATGTTCTTCTTCTATGCAATGGCTATCTTCTTTATTCTCAAAATTATTTTCTTCCACCAATTATTCTTTATTTTGGTTGAATTCTTCTTGCATATTCGGTGGAGACTTTTTAAATTGTTCCTCATATGGAGTATATGAGATGTTGATATCCTTTTCTTGGTCTTTGAAATTCTCGCCTTCATTCGCAGCAACAAGATTTGATTCAAAAAAGTCTTGTGGTGTTTCATGATATTCTTCTTCTAAATCATTCATTTCATCCTTTTGTGTCTATGTGGGAGAGGGTGGGTGGGAAGAAACATTTAAAACATCAAAAAAAATGTATGAATGTACCTTTGGGATAAAATTTTCCACAAATGAATCTTCTAACACATATTAGATAGTAATGGAGTTAGGCATTAATGAACTATACCATTCAAGAGAATCCTCTCATAGAGTTTGTAGGAATAATCTACATGTAACATTGTCTTCAATGAGGTTGAAATCATAAAATGTACCTTTAAAATTAATCAAGTGTTGCTTTGCATCTTCTGAAGCATCCCCAAAGAATGTAGAAAAATTTTCAATAGGAATATTGGGCATTTGAAAGTCTATTTTTGGTAGATTTAAAGGGGTATTATGAAATCACCTCCTTTTAGTATTTCTCCCTTTTGTCAAATCTTGCAAATCCATTGATGGGCCTGATGAAGAATATAAAGAATAATTATGAAATGAATGAAACCCTTCATTTTGAAGTTTTTCAATGGAGTTTCTAGAGAGTTCATTCTCCCGAATCTTTGGTGCTTCTCGTTTCCTTTTGAAATCACAAAAAAGGTGAGCCATTCTTAAAATAAGCAACAATTTTCTTGAATCTTCTTCTTGAAACTTTGAGCCATGGAGATTTATGGTTCCTCAAATGTATTGAAAATAAATCATTCCCCAGTATGGCCGCCAAAAATGTTGATGCTTGAATCCGTTAGGACCAAAACGACAACCTCACAAGGATGTAAATCCCCCTGCATTTTTATAGAGGTGGTACTCCTCTTTAGATTTTCTTGGGACTTTGGGTTTTCGGAATATGGGACTTGACAGAAGTTCGTCATGGTAATTAAATAAACATAAATATTGAGAGCAAATAAAAGAAAAATGTTATTTGTTTTATTTTTAAAGAAAGTTCTTGAGAAAGGACTAGGAATCACTCACTCCACACATTTAAAGAAAATACACAAAATTTCCTCACATCTATCATAGTTTAAGATAAATATTTTTTATCACATAAAATAAAAAGAAGATGATCTACATGCATATGAGAACTTTAACAGAGTGGATGCATGGGAAACTCAAATAAAGATAATGATAGATCAAACTCAAATACTTTATATTCTGAAAATAGGGTTACAAAGCACAGTCGATATTGTTCCCAGAGTAGTTCTCTTGAAATTTCTAAAAAATGGATAGTCTGTTACATATTCTTTGAAATTGTAAATGTGTTTGTCTTAAATACTATGATTGGGGCTCCAGCAGACCATAAAGAAAATAAATACAAGAAATAATCTCTTAGAAGGAAGATAGTGGGTGGTAGAAGGATCAACAAGACCTGGTAAGAAGAAAAAAGGAGTTATTAGTCTTCGGTTAAACCTTTCTAGTGAAAGAGGTGGAATAACTAGATGAAGAACTTGATAAAGAAAAAAGAAGGATATGATCAACATAAACTTACGATGATGGTCTCTCGTCATTTTCACTTTCTTGTTGTTGTCCTTCTATTGTCTTCATTGACGGTTATAGGAACCGTGTCAACTGTTTCTTTCCCTTTTTAATATTTTTTTTTTAAATAAACTTTTATTTTCACAATTTAATTAATTTTTCATTAGAATAGGAACTGCTTCTAATGTTCTCATCATCTTCTTATCTTTCCAATGATATAAAATTTTTCCAAATCCATCACCTGGATCTCAAGATATGAGCTTGTGAAGTTGAGTTGTCATACAAGCCCATTAAAAAGTGCATCTGAATGATATTTTAATTTCTGAGAAAAATTTATCAACTTTCATCATTTGAAACCTATACCAACATCTTCTGTGTTGAAATGTCTTTCCAACAGTATAAATGTTTTTGCAAATGGAGGTATGGAGCTAAAGATATAGCCTTTGTAAGATCGTGACTCAGCCACCGTTGATCAAGTTTGATTGGTAAATGTGAACCCTTGAATTAATTTCAACCTCCTTTGTTGAATTTCGACTTTTCTTCATTATTCTTATCCCACATGTATGAGAACAAAAGTGTCTTAGTGGTATATAATGTTAAGTGTAACATACACTTGAAAAGAAATAAAGAAGAGAGGAGACTATGGAGTTTGGAGGACTCGACCCTTGGAAAATTTTTGAATATAGTAATAATTTTTCATGCCCAATCAACCACCAATATGCCCTGTCAACTATGATGAGTCACCCAACCAAATTTTGACACATGTCATCACTCGGTAGGCCAACAATCTTTCAATAAGAATCTGCCATATGTCATCCAATAAAATCACGCCATGTGTCACCTTTTGTATGTTTCCACATGTCTCCATCAATTGGTTTCCATGTGGCACAATCCATATAACTACCACATGGATATATCTCATTGGTTAATAAAGTGCCATGTGTCACTTGGAGATGTTCCTCATAGAACTTAGGATAAGAAAAATATTATTAAAATAATATGGAGGGTTCACGAGTTTATGTGAATGCAGAGGTAGGCGAGGAAATCACCGTGGACCCGCGGTAATACATAGTAAGGAATGTGTGTGAAAAATTCTAAGTGTAGGTGAAGTGGAGAGGAGAGGTAAATAGTTGTAAAATATTCTAAGTCTTGAGAATCGTTCGGGTGGACTTGCAAATAAATATTATATTACCAACCTGAGAACCCGCAAACCCGTGAACTCACAGTAACTCATGTATTTGGCTAAGTGTTGGATAAATTACATAGTGACGCAACACCCCTACCTCAATAGACTCCGCCTGACCTCTCGGTCTTGGATATTTCTATTTCCCTTAGCCGGAATGGCTCTTCGATTCCCAACTGAAATCTTCAACTCATTTAACCACAGGTCTTTCTAGGGTTTACGCCTGCACGATCAAGCACAAGGTGTGAACCTCCACTCCACATGACCAACTGACGTGACCATGACCTTTACCCGAAAAGGCGTTTCAGGTTTCGTGACTTCATGATTTATGTTGTTGAGATCCTCTGACTCCTTTGACTCCTGAAATGAGCTAACGGATCTTTAACTAGCTCCTCCCTTATGCTTCAATCATGTGACCTCAGTCATGTCCTAGGGTCCACCTCCGAGCACGTCGATATTTCAAGACTCATGAGTTCACGATGCAACCTCCTCTCCCTTTCCCGAAGTCCAAAATTCTAACTTCTTCTCCCTTTCCCAAATTCTGAACTCTCGACTTCTTCTCCTCAGATCGATGACCCTAAGCTTCCCATGATCTCACATTCCAAATTCTATCAGAATTTGGCGTATCAGGATTTCGTAACTCAAGACCTCCAAGTCACGACCTTATCCACACTCCGACTCCCAAAGTGTCGAAATCCGAAATCACAAGATCAACGACTCTCATTGATATAGATATAACAATGACTATTCCTCCTGAGCTTATGAGTGTTGACAAACATTCAGCCTTAACTTCTCCGTTGATCCACTGGATCTAACGGTACACAGAAAATCGGTAGTTATCCCTCTGATAATTTCAACCGTCCATTCAATTTCTCAATGCTCTTGACCAAATAACTCAGTGCCTCCCTCTGAACTTGATTTCTATGAGGTGAATTCAACCCTCATCTTCCCTTCAAATGCTTCGAAGTCTATATCCCTCCTGAGCTTGGTTCTTGCTGCAAACTCAAGGATTCTAGGAAATTCTACCCGCACTCCTTGTGGCTTCACGATAATATCTGATTATCTAAAATTCTCAGTTCTGCGCACTCCTTGCGATAGTAGCTCTTCAACCACTCACTGGGTTGGAAAATTCTAAGACTTCAACTCGCCTGTGCACACCTTGCATGGTTCTGTGCTATACTTTCACTTCTGTTGTATGAGAACAACTATATCTCTCCTGATCTTTTCTGAGGTAAAACTCAGAATCTTGTCAATGCACTCCTTGCGGGAATTCTCAGGATGAGAAACAATTGAAACTCATACTCTCCCTCTCACAGACTTCATACATTCAACATGAAATCATACATACACACAACATTGAAATGAATGCATAACATAGCATATAAGAAAACTGTAAATATACCATTCAATAGATGTAAACATAATTCATCACAACACCATGAGATTGAGTCAAAGCATTTTTATATTAACTCAAGTGATTTTGTACATGGGTTCTATAGAATCAGCTATCTGCTTATACAAATTCTATAATCTATGTTCTTCTCTACTCTCTTTCTATCTTTCTCTACAGCTCTTGCTCTTACAATGAGAATAATGAATACATTACAATACATACTAGGGAGATTTCTAGAGGTTTCCCTCCTACAAATCTAGCTATCTAATCGAATTAAAGTCTACATCTACTTTACATTTATTACATTAATTACCTCCAACAAACAGATGAGAGAAGCTTCTCAAGATCTACGTTACAATCTCCAAGCCATAAAAGAAAAAATATATTTTCCATATATTACATTAATGTTTCATCCTTTCAAATTCAAAACATCCTCAAAACGTGCGCTGGTGCATATCCAGTTGTCCTTCTGCTTTTGTGCTTTCTTTGCTGGCAATACTCCTGCATCATACTCCTCTGGCTGAAAAATTCATGAGCTCCTACACCGTTTGTCCATGTTTATGGATCTTCGTTTCTCTTTCCCAATTGGCATCCTCAATCGAGTGTCCCTTCCACTTTATCAAGTATTCAAAATACATCTTTCTCTGGGTCTTCTTGCTAAATCTCTAATCAATGATCTTTTCCATCTGCGGCTTTTCAGGTACAGGCAACTGTTTGACCCACTGAACTTCTTGTTGATTCTCTTCCCCATCTGCTTCATATTTTCTTTAAGGATACATATCTTCTATGTTGAATATGGGTGATATTCCCACATCATCTGACAGTTCTATATCATAAGCATTTGCCTCAAATTTTCTCAGAATCTTACACAGTCCTATCTTTTTCATTTTCAACTTATTATACGTTCCCCTTGGGAATATTTCCTTTCTTAATTTAAGGATACATTTCTTCTATGTTGAATATGGGTGATATTCCCACATCATCTGACAGTTCTATATCATAAGCATTTGCCTCAAATTTTCTTAGAATCTTACACAGTCCTATCTTTTTCATTTTCAACTTATTATACGTTCCCCTTGGGAATATTTCCTTTCTTAGATGCACTAAGACTAAGTCTCCCACTTTGAACTGAATCTCTCTTCGGTCCTGATCTGATCTGTGTTTGTATTCCAGGTTGGAACACTGCAACCACTCTTTAATCTTACTGTGGATCTCTTACATATCTGCTACAAAATATTTTGCTCCAACACTTTTGAGCTCATTCTACTCTAAGTTTCTCAACTCAGATATGCCTCTTGGATGCATTCCATACATTATCTAGAATGGGCTATGTCCTGTGCTCTGGTTAGGTTAGTCATTATATGAAAATTCTTCTTGCAGCAGAATCTAATCCCACTAACTGTGATGTTCAGCTACTAAAATCCTCAATAAGTCCCCTAAACTTCTATTTACTACCTCAGTCTGTCCATCCATCTGAGGGTGATATGTTGAGCTAAAAGATAATTCTGTCCACAACATCTTCCATAGTGTCCTCCAGAAATGACCAACAAATTTGGTATTTTGATCTGAAACAATACTCTTGGGTAAACCATGAAGTCGAACAACTTCTTTGAAAAACAGGTTTGCAATGTGTGTTGCATCACTAGTTTTATGACATGGAATAAAATGTACCATTTTTGAGAATATGTCAACTACCACAAATATGGAATCACAACCCCTTTGTGTCCTCGGCAATCCTAACACAAAATCCATGCTTACCACGTCCCACGGCCTCTCCGGCACTGGAAATGGTTGATACAATCATGTATTTTGTCTTTTCCCCTTTGCGTGCTGGAAAATTCTACATCTGTTGACAAAATTCTTGATATTTGTCCTCATTCCTGGCCAATAATATAAGTTGTTCAGTTGCACAAATGTCTTATCATGGCCAAAATGCCCAGCCAATCCTTCACTATGTTTTTCGTTTAGAATATTCTCTCTCATAGAACTCTTCGGGATACACAACTGATTTCTTTTGAATAATAATCCATCCTGGATTAAGTATTCAATCCATTGGCTTATGTCTCTTAGAATATGATTTTCGCATGCCTCATAAGAATCCCTGAAATCTTAATCATCTATGTACATATCCTTAAGGATATCAAAACCTAAGGTCTTCACACGAAACTCCTTCAGAATCAAACATTTCCTGCTCAATGCATCAACAACCTTGTTATCAGTTCCAGAAATGTGCTTTATAACAAAAGTAAAGTTTTTCATAAATTCAACCCATTTTTCATGTTTCTGGTTCAATTTTTCCTGTCTAGTTATGAATTGTAAATCATGGTTGTCATTGTACAAAATGAACTCCTTTGGAATCAAGTAATGGCTCCATTTCTTCAGCGCCTGTATGATTGCATAAAACTCTTTATCATATGTGGAATATGTCATCTTGGCATCATTCAGCTTCTCACTGAAGTATGCAACTGGCCTATTGTCTTGACTTAAGACTGCTCCAATCACAAATCCACTTGCATCACATCTAACTTGAAATGTCTTACTAAAATATGGTAAAACCAAAACTGGTTGTCCAGTTATATTCTCCTTCAACAACTTGAAACTTTTCTCTGCTTCCTCTGTCCAATGAAAAGATTTATGTCTTTTCTTGACTGTGTCTATCATTGGTGCAGAAATTCCACTAAAATTTCTGATGAACTTCCTGTAAAAACTGGCTAGTCCATGGAAGCTTTTGACTTCAAAGATATTCCTTAGCAACAACCAATATTTGATTGCTTTTACCTTCTCAGGATCCATCTTCAACTCATTCTAAGAGATCACGAACCCCAAATAAACAAGCTCTTTCTTCATGAAAGATGACTTCTTCAGATCTATCAGCAACTTCTCTCACTGCAACCTCCTCATCACTAGAGTTAAATGTCTCAAATGGTCCTCCTCAATCTTACTGAATATTAGTATATCATCAAGATACACAATTACAAAATTTCCAATGAAATCTTTCAAGACTTTGTTCATCAATCTCATAAAAGTACTTGGCGCATTCGTCAAACCAAATGGCATGACAAGCCATTCATACAACCCTTCATTTGTCTTGAATGTTGTCTTCCATTCATCACCTTCCCTCATTCTAATCTAATGATATCCACTTTTCAAATCAATTTTTGAAAAAAACTTTGCTCCACTCAAGCAATCCATCAAGTCATCCATCCTAGGTAAAGGAAATCTATACCTGATGGTGATTTTGTTTATAGCCCTCGAGTCTGTACACATTCTCCATCCACCATCCTTATTTGGACTTAACACTATTGGTACAACGCATGGAATGAAGCTTTCTTTGATCAACCCTTTATCCATCAAACCTTGGAATTTTACCTCTACCCCTTTGACCTTGATTTTGGGAGAATTTTACTTCAGCCTTTGAAGTAATTTGATAAGCATCTTCCACATTTCTAATCGTCACCATGCTCATCTCATCTTGAATTTCATATCTCAATCCATTCATGTATCTGGCGAATTTTTCATCATCACTCTCATGACGACTTGCCTGATGTTGAGTCTATAAAACTCCTCAGTGTATTCCTTCACTGTCATCCCCTTCTATCTCAAATTCTTCATTCTTCAAAACAGATTAATTTGGTATTCTCTAGGTATAAACTTGGCTCTCATCTTTGCTACCATCCTATCCCATATTTTGATTCTTTATTTGACTTTGCAATGCCTGTCAGCCTGCAGTTCATCCCACCACAGTGTTGCATGCCCTTTCAGTCTAGTGACAACATGTTTAACTTTCTTATCTTCTTAGATATCCTCATAGTTGAAGTATTTATCCAGAGCTCTAAACCAATATAGCAGCTCCTCAACGTCTAATTTGGCTTCATACATAGGGATGTCCATTTTTTCTCTGGCACCTATTCTTGCAACAACTTTGAATAGACGTTCCTCTACAACATCTTCGGCTACAACTTCTTCTTCAGCTCCAACCCCATTTCCACTTTCGGCCTCACTAACGTCTCCAGTATCAGTTGTTCATTTTTGTGCTGTCTCCATAGCATCCAATCGAGCATGAAGTTCACACATTTCCCTTTCCACAGCTGGATCAAGCATGGTTCTATCTTGACATATTCTTGGAAACATTGTTTAAATCTATTCCATGTGGAATTTAAATCACAATTGTCCTCTTTCTTCCCTCTACAGAAAACAAAAATTGTTAGCTTATCTCTGATACCACCTGACGCAACACCCCTACCTCAGCAGGCTCTGCGTGACCTCCCAGTCTTGAATCTTTCTATTTCCCTAAGCCAGAATGGATCTTTGATTCCCAGCTGAAATCTCCAACTCATTTAACCACAGGTCCTTCTAGGTTTTATGCCTATGCGATCAAGCACAAGGCCTGAACCTCCACTCCACATGACCAACTAATGTGACCACGACCTTTACCCGAAACGCCATTTCAGGTTTTGCGACTTTGCGATTTCTGTTTTTGAGCTCCTATGACTCCTTTGACTCACGAAACCCCGAAATGGGCTAACGTATTTTTAACTAACTCCTCCCTTATGCTTCAACCATGTGACCTCAATCACATCCTGGGGTTCACCTCTGAGCATGTCGGGATTTCACGACTCATGAGTTGACGATGAAACCTCTTATCCCTTTCCCAAAGTCAAAAATCACGACTTATTCTCCTCAGATCAACATCCCTGAGCTTCCCATGATATGATGATCCAAATTGTATCAGAATTTTGCATATTGGGATTTCGTAACTCAAGATCTCCAAGTCACAACCTTCTCCACACTCCGACTCCCGAAATGCCAAAATCTGAAATCACAAGATCAACGATTCTTGTTGATACAGATCTAACGACGAATATTCCTCTTGACCTTATGAGTGTTGTCAGACACTAAGCCTTAACTTCTCCATTGATCCACTGGATCTAATGGTCAACGAAAAATTGGTAGTTCTCCCTCTGAGAATTTCAACTGTCCATTCAATTTCTCGATGCTCCTGAACAAATAACTCGGTGCCTCCCTCTAAACTTGATTTCTACGAGGTGAATTCAACCCTCGTCTTCCCTTCAAACACTTCAAAGTCTATATCCCTCCTGGGCTTGGTTCTTGCTGCAAACTCAAGGATTCTAGGGAATTCTGCCTGCACTCCTTGTGGCTTCACGATAATCTATGATTATCTGAACTTCTCAGTTCTGTGCACTCCTTGCACCAGTATCTCTTAAACCACTCACTGGGTTGGAAAATTCTAATACTTCACCTTGCCTGCACACACCTTGCATGACTCTATGTTATACTTTTACTTCTACTAGTATGAGAACAATGATATCTCTCCTGAGATTTTCTGAGGTAAAACTCAGAATCTTGTCAACGCACTCCTTATGGACCCTTGTTGCACTCCTTGCAGGAATTCTCAGGACAAGAAACAATTGAAACTCATACTCTCCCTCTCACAGACTTCATACATTCAACATGAAATCATACATACACACAACATTGAAACAAATGCATAACATAGCATATAAGCAAACTATAAACATACCATTCAATATGTGTAAACATAATTAATCACAACACCATGAGATTGAGTCAAAGAATTCTTATATTAACTCAAGTGCTTTTGTACATGGGTTCTATAGCATCAACTATCTGCTTATACAACTTCTATAATCTCTTTTCTTCTCTACTCTCTTTCTCTCTTGCTCTACATCTCTTGCTCTTACAATGAGAATAATGAATACATTACAATACATACTAGGGAGCTTTCTAGAGGTTTCCCTCCTACAACTCTAGCTATCTAATCGAATTAAAGTCTACATCTACTTTAAATTTATTATATTAATTGCCTCCAACAAACATATGAGAGCAACCGCTCAAGATCTGTGTTACAATCTCCAAGCCATAAAAGAAAAAATATATTTTCCAAATATTACATTAATGTTTCATCCTTTCAAATTCAAAACATCCTCAAAATGTGCGTTGGTGCATATCCAACTGTCCTTTCTCTTTTGCGCTTGCTTTGCTAGCAATGATCCTACCTCAGATAGTAAAGAGTAGTAAAAAGATTCATGTGCATTATAAAGGTGACGGAAGTCAAAGTGCATTATGAGGGTAGCGAAGATAAAACATACTCTTAGGAAATATCACCAACCCACAAACCCGTGGTAAGCCATAGTAAATAAGACTAAGTCTGGAAAGTATATAATGGGTCATGCGAAATATGGAAATAAATATGGAAAATATGAAAAATGAAAAGAAATATGAAAAATATGGAAAAATGGAAAAATGGGATAATGAAAATGGAAATGGAAAGGAAAATAAAAAGAAATGGGAAAATAAAGAAAAAGTGAAAGGAATGTGAACATGGAAAGGAATAAGGAAAAATGGCTAAGTGTGGAAAATGGTAAGGGGAATATGAAAATAATGAGACAATGGGAAAAATGACTAAGTATAAAATGAGAGAATGAATAGAGGTGAAGGGGAAGGATAGGAGAGAACATGTCACTTAGAACATTTTTCATATTTCTTCTTATAATACCTCTATTGGACTTCTGGACAGAAGTATGTGTATCTTGGTCATGGAGACTCCAATTTTGATTCTGTGAAATGCATGGAGAAGTCGATACTGAGGGATATGAAATGAACATATAATAGTTCAAAAATATTCATCTTCCAATATCATTTTTTTTTATTATTCCAGGAGCGGGAACATATAGATGACCAAATTTTGGTTAACAATAAATTTCTCTTGTATACTTTTGCGTTATATTTTCTAATTCATTACCAAATCTCTCTTGCATTATCATTCTACACTATGACCACTCTTTCGTCCCCTCTTTATGTGCAACCCACCATCTGGATAGAGTCACTTTTAGGACAACATCTAGTTCTAACAACCTTTGTTTCTCAAGTACCTACAACTCAAACACTACTAAGAACAAGCTTATATCAATCCAGCCATCATACATGGGTGGATCACATAGCTATGTTCCTATCCAATGCAAGGATCGAGTCATTCATGCACATCATCTAATTGAAACTTCATGCATTCTCTGCTGCTAATTCTCTAGATCACTTCCCTTTGAGTCTAATGCACACAAACTAATGCTTCTCCAACTCAGCACACCATCTGTAGTAGGGTTAACATAATCACCCATCCATGCAGTCATGTTATACAAGTTGTCAATGCCATTTCCTATTGTTGTTTCTATGCACCTGTTTCCTTCCATTGGATCCAATGGTGTAGTAACCTTCAACTCTAAGACTTCAAATATCATTTACCTCCTCTTTATATTAATGATTTATTTATTATCAAAGGTACACTCCAATCCCATAAATGTTGGATATGGTTGACTACCATCCACGATCTCAATCACTTGAAATTATGTTGTGTTGCACACCCCATCTATGTTCACAGGTACTCCTGTCAATCAACTAATTGGTACTATCTTGTGCTAATCTATGAGCCTTAATTGAACAGGAGACTAGACCAACTTGGGTTTACCCATCATATCCCAGGTTTTTTTAGGTAATACATTACATAAGACCCCAAGTCCAAGATAACATTATCCATATCATATTCTCCAATCTGTGCATTGAATCTGAATTCTCCATTGGTCCTCTTTCGGTGCAGTACTTGATTCACCACCCTATGGGAAATAGGAGTTTCTCTTTCTTACATGTATTGATCAATCATCTCATATAATGAATTCAACATAGTTTCATCTTTCAACAATTGTACACAAATTGTCAGGAATTATCTTAGAGTACTTACCTTCCCAGTTGGCTTCTCTAGGCCAACGTGATCTCCGACATCAGGCGTATATGATGTTGATGCCCCCCAATCCTATCCAATTATCTCTTTTATTTCATTCTGATATGTCACATTTTCTTGTTGAGGATCAAATGTTAGCATAGGACCTACTAAATTACATACCCATTGTTCAGTCTCCTTCCCTCCATTCATCACATCAACCCCTGATATAGCTCCTCCTTGGGTAACAACTGTTATTCTAGGTCCTTCGTTGTATATTTTGGTCGATATCTTCTACACATTTTAATTTGAATTATGGTTATGATTCTCTCTTGCTTGCGATGTTGCAACTAGCTGAGGACAATCCTTTGTTGAATGGCCTAGTGCTCTACAGTATGTGCACGTTGTACATGAATTTGGGATGTTACAGAATAAACGTCTTGGTTGATTGTAATTATAACATGTGATCGACCCTCTTCCTCCTCTGCCAAAATTTCCTCTACCTCGACCTCTAGCAAAATTTCCTCTATTCCTGGGATTGTGGCCTCTCTAATTTTTATATTGTTGACCACTGTCATTTGTCGCGACATTCTCCTCCTAAATCCTATACATGTTTGAAGTATGATCCCTCATCAAATCGAATGTGAGGCAATCCTTCTCTTCATGTCCAACCGACTTGTAGTAATGGACACTCCATTGGATGATGTCCCCATTTCTTACATATCTCACATTAACCCCCTCCTGGTAATGGATTCAACACTCCAGTCACCAAATACTGTGAGAATGTTGGAATTCATCCTTGTGATGGCCTTCAGTCCTACATTTGGTACACCATACTTGTTCTCTTTTCTCCTTCCCTTTTGTAAGTTATGTCAGTTGAATTGTTAATGAAGCCAACTTCATATGAACCTGTGCCATGCCTCCACTGTCTCCTACAGGCAATGAATCCAATTTCATTGCAATTTCTAGAGCCTCGGGTTGGGACACAACCTTCTGTTGAATCAAGGGCCTACGAATATGTGGTAGAAGCCCTGCAATAAACCATTCTCTATTTTTTGATCAAAGATCTAGAAATTCAGTCTACCCATTATATCCTTGAACCTTTGATCAAAATTGTAGACTAATTCAGTATGTACCTATTTAATCTCCTTTAGTTCTGTGATTTACCACGACTCATAATTTGGCTTCTTAAAATCTTTTATTAGTGTTTTCCTTATCTTTTCCAATGTATTGGCATGTCCTGTAGGTGTGGTACTCTAAAAATTCATGTACCAGACTAGGACACAACCTCTAAATGTTGTCTCCAACTACGCAATCTTCACATCCTCATCCTGGACATTCTTAGCAACCCACATTGTCTCGTAGACAAAAAAATGTTGTTCTGGGTCCTTCAACCCCACTCCCTAGAACTTAGGAAGTGTGAGGGTGTTATCTATGCTTGTCATATTTCTTTGTGTATTCCCTCCTCTTGGTGATGATGGTTGACTCTAAATCTACGCACTACTTCCACTGCTTTGATTTCTACTAGTCGGTCCTCCCTTGCTAACTATAAGTGCTTTTGATAAATCTTCAACTGTTATTCCTGATTGTGGTGATGCACATGGGGTCATGAATTCGACACATGATATGTTATGAGTAGGAATCCATGGTTATTATACTATAGGGATGGACTGGAACTCCTCTTATTCTCCTCTTATGTGTAGTATCTCTATGATTTTTACTATTGCACAATGTCCTCTCTCCTATGGCTCACTGGGAGAGTCTCCTTTCTCATCCCCAGTATTTCACCTCTTCTACCTCCTTCCTCTGCACAACTCCCAAAAATCATCTTCTTCCTATGGTATACCTTCTCCAACTCTCTGCATTCTCAGTCCCTCCCTTCTTTCTTTGTCACTTTCTTCATTCTCTCATGTCCTCAGACTATCCTCTTGTCATCCCTAATTTCCTTATGTGCACAAAGCCCTTTAGCAACGAAACTCCATGGTCATCACTCACTTGTCACACAAAATCTTTATCCACGTACCCAATGATTTCATGAACCTTCCGCATGGACCTTTGAAGAAGTACCTTTCTACAACAATGTATGATCGGATACAATCTACCACAAATTCTATAATATATCCTCCTAATATACTATCCAACCAGAAATCAACTACATGAGAAGTGTTATTACTTACATAATTTAGTTGTCTTACCAACTCAGGAGTCCAAGTCCTCAATGCAGTGTTTCAATACCTTCCATTATTCTCCACTAATATTTCTGACGACTCCGTTAAAATAATTGGAAACTCGCCAAAGAAAATTTCATGTAGATCTGTATACACATACTTTTTCATCCATTGGTTGTTACTCATTTGAGGGTTTCAATTATATTTTTTGGAAAACTATCATTCCTTCTCTTCTAACCATTCTGATATTTCCTTCTTAGTCGGCCTCCAAAACATACCCTCAATCATAGATTCCAGGTCCTAGAAACATAACCATTTGTTGGTGCTTCTCACATTTGTAAGACCCTAGGTTAGAGTTATCTTTGACCAACAAAGCCCTTCAGACACTGAACCTTTTGACATCACCTACATGGGCAGACAAAGTATCATCTGAGGTATCTATTAGGACTGTAGAAACCATGTTTATGTAGTGTTGAGGGAATGGGAGTTCATTATCCTATTCATTCTTAATTATCTGCTCGATGCACGTTATTATGCAAGTGCTCTTCTTCAATTACTTTGTAAATATTAGGCCCATATTACCATTATATTCTAGATTACAACATAAACTCATTATTTTAATAGTCATAACTATTGCACCATGATTACACATAAGACAAACCTACTCTAATATGCATCCAAACAGATTCCATAAACAATCACATAAAAGACATTCAACACAACATTTAACGCGGTTCACCTAATTTTGGGCTACGTCCACAATGGTTGGCTTCTTTATTATGTGTTTGGTAATTTCTTCAGGATTGCACACTCCACTTACAAAGATACATCATGGTTATATTTTTCTTATCCTAGCCTAGCCGTTGCAGTGCAAGCCTTTCTCTCTCTCTGCATCATCTCCTTAGTGTTAAAACATAGACTCTTATACACAACAGACCAGAACATAACCTAATAGAACTCAAAAATATATAATATAGAAGAACTCCTATTCTCCTGACCCATTACGTATTTATACATGATTTTTAGGGCTCAAAACCCTACTTTTTTCATCCCCAAAACCCTATTACAATACATGCTAACTTCAAGTTAACTTGTTGTTATGATTGTTTTCACCTGCTTTTCTGTCTGCATGCTACTTTTGCACTCTGACTGTTGTTCTTTCTTATTTTGTGTGTCCTTCTATATTTAGAACCTCAAGATGTCATCCTTCCTTTTCGCTCGCTTTCTTCTCCAACTTTCTTCTCTTTTTTATTCTTCTCTCTACTTTATTCCTCTATTTTATTCTAATATCTACTTTATTCCTCTTTCTGTTTTATTCCTCTTTTTGCACATTTTCCTCTTGAATGTGCCTCACCTATGCACTCCCTAGTCTTCCTTCTTCTTCTACACACTTCTTTTACACTTAGTGTTTTTATCAAAATTGTATCAAAAACTGCTTGTTCAACAAAGACTAGATTTTTTGTACATTTTGATGTTTTTTTTGAAGAGTTTGGGAAACTTTCATAAGCATGTTATTTATGTATGGGATACCAATCTTCTATCCAGACTCCCATTGTTTCCCTTTCCTTTTTATTTTTTACCTCATCCTGGCATATGACAAGTAAATAATGATACCCATGCTATTATTCCAAATATAAAACCCTCTTGGGAGTTTGAGCCAACTGCATAAATTTATGGTTGTGGGAAAAATGTTGAGCATATACCTATTGGTTTGAGGGATGTAGTTGAGTCTTTGTACTTAATTTCCTCCACTTCACATAAGTGTTCCCTTGATGTATTTATTTATATAGTTTCTCTCATATATGATAACCTTAAAAAATCTATTGATGATTCATCCCTACTTCCTTAAGGGTCTCCAAAAGTCATTGTTGGAAATCCCCCTACTATTCTTATTATTAGTACTACCATGGATGTAAATCCTAGAAAGTGCCACATTGATATTTCTAAGCATTCTCACCCTTGTTTTCAATCTGTCTCAACCTTTTCATGGCATGAAAATATGTACCTTTAAAGGATGCATGTGAGTGAACGTTGGAAGATATGCCCAAGTTTAGAGTATATGTAGAATTCTATGTTTAGTTTGATAGCCTACATAGGTGGGTGAGAAAATATTTGAATGGAACATTCGAGGATGTGGAGAATAGAGATAAAGTGGATAAATAGGTGAATAAAGTGTTGAACTCAATTATCAATGCACTTATTAGGGATCATCGATAGGACCTCTATATCCATCAATGTAGGCACATGCACCAAAAGACCACAAAACTTAAACATCACCAACAAAAAGGATACATGATGGGAAAAATATTACACTTCAATTTCATCATATATACAAAAAGGATACACCTCAAATTCATCAGAGATACAAAAAGGATAGACTTGAAGTTCATCATCTAAAGAGAAAAATGAACATGCATAGGCTAGAAGGATATGTTTCAAATTGTTTATTGTTGTAAGACTGGTTTCTTATATTCTATTGACTGGGTTTTAATTTATGTTGTATTTTTATGAAACCATAGAAGATTATTTGGATGTACCATATTCTACAATATGCCTAACAAATTTGAGGTATTCCTCAATATCTAAAAAAGTTGGATTTTCCTTAGAATATCTCCCAAACTGTGCCGAAGTGAAACTTTGATTTTTTCATTTTGGTATTTTCCAATACATTTTGATTTTCATAATCTTGGTTGTTTGTGGGACTATCCAACACATACATATGTTGTAAGAAACTATCACCATGTTACCCACATAAATTTAAGTGAGGATATGGTGTCGATCCATAAACAAAATAAGAAATTGGTCCCTAACATTGATTAGAATGCATTAAGGAAAGATGGAGCTAAAAAATTGGATCTTTGGGTAAAAGGAGAACTCTATCTAGTTGACCCTATGTCCAACTCTCATCCTAATTTCAAAACAATAATAGGACTACCAATATGTATGCCATAGAAAAATTGGTCTTCTAGGATACATAAAAACTTGGAAGCTAACCACATTTCCCTTGAAGAAAATTTCAAGATCTTAATATCCAATTACAACAACTCCATCACTCAAATATGATTCAGTATCATGAAAACATGAGATTGAACCAAACAATAGAAATGTTGAATCAAATACATGTGGACAAACTACTTGAATACAAATCCATCTCATTAAATGATCCGAATTTATTTTCAGAACGAAATGAAAGTGGAGAAATTACAATGAAATACTCATAAAAATTGCCAGAAACAGAGAAATACAACAATGCTTGGTTTCTATTAATGAAATAATTGTAATGAGACTGTAAAAATACAGAGTGCAAGACTCGCTAGAATGGTGGCATATTTATCTTTGAGAATAGATGTGATGACTATGCTCATTCACAAGAAGATGATTACAATGAGTCTCTGAAGGCATTTTTATGATAAACAAGAATGCCAAAACACTAGACATCCAAAAACCTAAACATAGGAGATGAAACGCCAAAAGTCATGTGGGCCCCGTTTGGGAAAGTTAGTACATTAACTTCCCGGGGTTGTAACTTTTGCATATGATCTACGTTTTAGGCATGTGATATCCCGTTGGAAAGGTATTTTAGAGAACTACACATTACATCATCAAACTTTGACTCTATCTACAATTTGACTGTGGCGAGCCAAAAAAACATTGTTTAGGGGCCCAAAATGGCCCTAGAAGTACAATAATATGTGTTGACATGAAAACATACAAATTAGGCCAGTTGGATTAGGTGGGAGGCTACCACTATCCACCTAGAATATCTGTAGGTCTTCAGATAGGCTCGGAAGTGTAGAACCCCCTACTACAAAGAAGCACAAAATAACATGTTGTACTAAAACTTGACAAGAGGAGCCATTTGAAACAGGTGGGTGGCCACTAATATCTACCTAGATCAATCCTCCCCCCTTAGGAAGAAATGGTATCCATTGTGTTGAGTTCCCAGGGAAGAGGAGAAAAAATTTCCTGAATATGAAGCTTGGTGAGTTGCGTGCCTTGGTGGAGAATTTGTGCTTCTTGGCTTGTGGAAGAATGTCACAAACCTGTTGCTAGAGGGGTTGAATCTATTCCACCAACCTATTGTATCTGGGTTGGATGGGGCATTGTGTAGGCACCATTCTAGGTGAAGAAACAATATCTTATGTCTCTTTAACAATAATTTTTTGTTGGATAGAAGGTGTTGAGGTTGCAATGGTTGTACTGGTCTTATGTACATCATTTGAACATAATGTAAAGAGGATGAATTTTGCAATATGAGAGATTACCTTGTGGTGTTTTTTTCATGGAGAAATGGTCAGAACTACCTCTGGTATCTTGTATAGCTTACCTCCCAGAGTAATAATGACACTATGAGGTCTAGACTCATAGAAAACATGACGTTTCCACATATATGGTTGGACCAAAACAACATCACAGACATCAAGAGGGGAAATATTACACACTACCTCATCTTTGAAGGGATGGATGTCATAGGATAGGAGGCACTGCTGGCTGACGTGAAGATCTCATCCTTGGTGAACCCACCTGATGTTGTATGGATGTGGGTGTGGTGTTGTCGACAACCCCAACTATTTGATGACCCTAGTTGAGAGGAGGTTATTTTGGCCACTGTTATCAACAATGAAATGCAATGGGGTCCCCTTCACCCACATATATGAATGGAAGAGGTGCTCCCCCTTTTCAATATCTACTGGTTCTTCTAGCTAAATTTTTGTGGTCATGACAGTAACAGTGGGGTCTACGTTGATGATTTGTTTGTTTTCAATGTTTTCTGGATCATATTCTGAATCTCGGTTCGGCTCCATGTCTTTGACCTCGACCACCAATGATTGTTTTGAGTGGCATTCATCGATGTTGTGCCAGGGGATTTTTTGTAAGTCACACCACTTCCCAGTGTCATTATTTGTCTTTAATTTACCATTTTTTTCCTGTGTCTTGTACTAGTTTTCTATAGGTTGTTGGTTAGGGTCGTATTTACCATGTTTTTTTTGTTGCAGATTTGTAGACCTAAATTCCCATTTGTTTTGGAGCCTAAAGTTTTTCTCGATTTTGACAGCATATCTATAAGAAACTCCCAATGATGAGATGTTTAGTAAATACATTTTGGTTTGGATGTACCTATGTAGAGCTGTTATCGGACTAATCGGTAGGTGCATACACTAACTGATCTCCCTAGATCCACCTAGATCTAGAACAAAACATGCCAGAACATGACGCTTTCCTTAAGTTTTAAATATTGAATTTACTAACCAAAGAGGGATGGGTGACATACCGTTTAAAAGTTTCTTCCTCTCACCATCGCCATCCTAGCTCTGTTCCAACGCTCATACAATGATGATCCTGCAAAAGAACGCAACCATCCAAAGTGATAGCAATAGCATAAACTCAATATAATCCTATGTATGTGATCAAGGAATCATACAATAAAACACAAGCTGCTTTATAGGAAAGAATTATATTACTGTATCATATTAAATGTGAAAGAGAGATTACAACCATGGCCTTGATGTCGTAAGGTCCCTTCCAACTGTCCTCTTTCCCCACACACTTTCACTCCAAGGATTCTGAGACCATGGATCTGATAACTACTCACAATCTATCTTGACAAAACAAATCTCAAAGCCACTCAAACCAAGCTAATAATTCCAAGCCAACCAAAGCTAACCAAAACTAAATTTCTCCATGAGAAATCCTCTCCTTTTATAAGTTGAAGAGGATAAGGTGAGGAGGTTAGGATGATCCCACTAAATCATGAAAGTGAGTAAGATCCAAACCATTTGGATGCCACCTCACCATAGAAGTTTCTCCTTCTAGAAGATTCGAGAAAACGCTTATTTTTCCCACGTGTAGGCATTCTCGCACCCTGCCTATAGTGCAACCTGCGAACCTCTCGCAACCCAACTATGGTGCAACCTACGAGAATCAGGAATTCTCGCACCCTGCCTATATAACAACCTGCAAACTTCCTTTTTACAGTGTTTTTACAAAGGAAAATTGCAACTTCTTTTCTCAAGAAAAGTTCTTCTCCCTTCTCTCTTCAGGAACTCAGGCCACTGACCCCTCTAAAGGCAACAGATAGGTTTACATCATTAACGGTCATAGGGATGACGAAAATAACGTGTAACAAGAGCCCCATGGTATTTCATAACCAAATGTCACTCAGAGTCTTTGATACCCATCTTGGTGCGCAAGGTATGGAAAGTATTTGTGAACTCTGACACTATTTGGCTCTTCTCTTGCCGCAATGTGGTTCATCTCATGTACTATTTTTCATAGTTATCAATAGAATAGTATTGTTCTTTGACTGCATCCACAAAAAAATACCAAGTGGTCTCAACCCCATATATTCCAGATTCCTTTATGGAACTTTTCTCCTAGTAATTTTCCCACCAATGTTTGACATGGGGGAGAGCCTTGAGGAGTGTGAAGGTGATCTTTTCCCTGTCGGAAAATTTTTTAACAGAGAAATAACCTTCTAATAGATTTGACCCTTTTTCTAGGTTATCCACATCTATCTGACCTTCAAATATGGTAATATCAAAATTAACTTGTACCTTGAAGAGAGAGGTTCCTTCAAAATGGTCGCTTGATGAAGATGTGCCTATTGCTATCGGCAGACATTGAACAATGCGTGAAAAATTCTCCATCATTTCTTCCCTTTATCGCGCGATAGCTTTCTCAAGCAACAATTTAATAGAATCTTGTGCTCCGTCATCTTTATTTTCTTCTGCCATCAAGGATTTCTTGGGCATGCGAGAGTGATCATCCTCAAGAGAGAAAAACTCGAGACTCAACTGGTTGTACTCGGACCTCGTCGTGGAAATGCGTTGAAAAGCAATCAAGAGTAGCCTGCTCTGATACCACTAATCCATATTTATTTTCAGAATGAAATGAAAGTAGAGAAATTACAATGAAATACTCATGAAAATTTCTAGAAACAAAGAAATACAACAATACTCAATTTCTATTAATGAAATAATTGTAAAGTGATTGTAAAAATACAGAGTGCAAGACTCGCTAGAATGGTGGCAGATTTATCTCTGAGAAGAGATGTGATGGCTATGCTCATTCACAAGAAGATGATTAAAATGAGGCTCTGAAGGCCTTTTTATGATAATAAGGAATTCCAAAACCCTAGACATCCAAAAACCTAACCCTAGGAGATGAAACGCCAAAAGTCATGTGGACCCCATTGGGTAAGTTAGTACATTAACTTCTCGGGGTTGTAACTTTTGCATACGATCTCTGTTTTAGGAGCGTGATAGCCCGTTGGAAAGTTATTTTCGATAACTACGCCTTATGTCATCAAAAGTTGACTTCGTCTATAGTTTGACCATGGTGAGACAAAAAAACATTGTTTAGTGGCCCAAAATGGCCCTGGAAGTACAACAAAATGTGTTGACATGAAAACATACAAAATAAGCGAGTTGGATTAGGTGGTAGGCCACCAATATCCACCTGGAAGATATGTACGGCTTCAGACAACCCCAAAATTTTAGAACTCCCAATTACAAAGAAGTACAGAAGAATGTACTATGCTAAAAAATGACAAGAGGAGCCAGTTGGAACACGTGGGTAGCCACCAATATCCACCTAGATCATTAAAATAAATTGAGAAGCTGAAAATTGATATATCTCTTCTCCAAAATAGACTCTATATGGTAAAGAAACCTGCAATGGGGTTGAGGTTTAGATCAAAAGAGATGAAACCAATATCATGTTTGGAAAAGAGAGGAGGTGCCTTTAGAAAAAGAGTGATTGGGTTGAAGACCATATTAGATCCAACTTGCACTGATTCTTTGGATTTATGCAAAACCATGTTAAAGAAAAGTGACATTAAAGCAATGCTCAAAGACCCAAAATTTGATGATTTTAGGAAACAAGTAGTTAACCAATTAATTTCAAACTTAAAAATTGATGTAAAGGATGGTCAAGGAGTTTGTGATGATAGAGGGATCAACAGTGAAGCATATGAAGATATTTTTAAAGTTCTAAGATAGGGAATGTTGAAAGTTGGCATTAAGAAGATTTTGGTTCCTCGCCCTTTTCATGTGAAGAAAGAGCATGCACTATGAAACAAAAAAATTGTTGATTCATTGGGAGATGCATATCAATTAGAAGAAATGCATGAAGTTTCAAGTAAGAGTAAAAAGAAAGTATCAAGTGAAATTATTCCATTAGTTAAAAAAATAACTTGTGGTATGCTTTAGAATGAGCATTATAGTTGATGGTGAGGTACTACGACATGTCTGTTGAGGATACATGTGGGAAGTTGATTATTTTCCTAAAATTGGATGATATGGAGTTAGTCAACAATGAAAAATATGAAAGAGTTTCAATCACAATAATGAATTGTGCATTAGATCCATGCATTGATAAGATAAGTGATAAATATTTTCAAGTTCAATACGAAAATCACCTTTTTTGGTTGGCATTTTTTCGTGTCAACAAGGAGTCTCATGAGTCCCACTAGTACTTTCCTCTGTACTTCTCTTTACTTTACATACTATTATTGTAAATTAACATCATTTGGTACATTTGTTTGGTATTCTAAGATAGATTGAACTATGTATGTTTTCCACATCAATTATTTTCACATGGGCCATGGTTTGCAGAAAAATATGGAAGCTTGGCCATTTGGGGTACATAGGGTATGGATAAAGCATATAAGCTAGCTCGTACCATTTACCATAGATACACACAAAAAGGAGGGGGTTCCAATAATTCATATTTTCTTGTGAAAATGGGTCAATCATTTTATATGTGTAAAATGGTTGGATTTAAGAGGAAACACCAACTTCTAGAAACAATTGAGCCTCGTAGAGTGATAAGACAAGTAGAGATAAGTAGAAAATGTAGGAGATATGATGTTTCTGAAGGTGTAGTTGGGACAAGTGAAAGGTATGAAATCTGTATGTTAACTTTTCTACCTTCTCCATCTAATTGAAGGTCCTAGTAACTTGGCATATCTAATCCTAAACTAGAATGTCTTAGCCTAACCTACCTTACCTAGACTAGATTTCACTACCCTAGCCTAACATAACCTACCTTGCTCTAATATATCCTAACCCACCATAGCTTTCCTTAACATAAACCAACCTACCATATCTTAGGATTCCCTATCAAAACCTTACCCAACCTCTCCTAACCTAGCATATATTACCCTAAAATAGCCTAAATCATTACCTGACTCAATATCCCAACACATTACCTGTTATAACCCCTTAGGTGCACCACATTGGTAATGGGGGAATGGATAAGTGTAATACCTAGTGAACTCAACACCAATTATAACTCCACAAATCAATTACATATGGATTCCTTTAGTCAACACAAAATTGGGTGCATAAACATGGGTTGGGGCTAATGGTGCTAACTTTAGCTTTGATTGGTGGCTGAAATATAAAAAATAAAAAAGGTTGTCATCCCAAATCTTATTTTGACAAATGCAACACCTACTAGGGTTTAATATTAACTAAGTGAACCTAAAGCACATTCGAACCACAGATTTAGGAAGAAACAGGTAGAGTAACCAAGGTAGCTTGAGACCCGAAAGAGGATCCAACTATAGGAGGTAGAGCTTGTTACCTCCTTCCCATATAATAATTATCTTTTTGAGGGAATTCTTCCCTATCCTGTTATCAATAACAAGGAAACAAAGTAGATATTGAAGAGGAAAATGGATACATGGAAAAGGAAGAGGATTAAATATGCACTTGACGAAACCTTGTAGTTTTGGCAGCAAAGCCACAACTCTTTGGCAACGTCTTGGTAGAATTTTTGGTTAATCCAACACTAAGATCACTCTAATCACCAAATATCCTTTCATGTTTTCATCTTTGTGTGACTGCAGAGCGATATTTGGAAGCAAGGTATGACGATGATCCGATAGTTTAAATTACAGCAGATCAACAGTTCTAAGTTAACGCGAGTTGTGAACATAAAAGTTACTTAATTTTGGTTCGTGGATCTATGTAGTGGAAACCACTACATTGATGTGATGGATTCTCATTTAATATGCATCGTTGAGGTGGTAACGTATTACCACTTATGTAATGATCTGTGCTACTAAAATTAAAACCAATCAAAATCAAAGGTGGTTTAGTATGGTGAGTGCACTATGACGCCATGAAAGATGGGCCCCATAAATGTACTATCAAATGAGGTGCTACCTAGTGGACTGATTAAGTTCTCTTGTTTGATCGTTGACAGATATTTGGAAGAAGGGTATGACGATGATCCGATGGTTTAAATTGCATCATATCAATGGTTCTAAGTTAATGCGGGTCATGAAAATAATTGTCACTTAATTTTGGTTCGTCGATATGCATAGAGAAAGCCACTACATTGACGTGGTGACTTCTCATTTAGCACACATCATTGAGGTGGTAAAGTGTTACCACTTGTCAGGGTCCTATAAATATAGGTAATTTTTTTGTTCTGTTATCTATTTTTGAAATATGTTGGTAAGGTTTAGCCTATGAATCACCAGGTGTCATAGTCTAAAAAATGTGTTTATCCAAATAACGATTTAGTTTTTGAAGTCTGATGGCCAAAAAAAAGTATGTATATTTGGGATATTTTTGCATATAAAATTCGGTTCAGATCAGGTTACAGGTGTTTTCATGGAATAATGCTCAGGCACAACTTTCCAATGGTATATCTGGTGCTTCATACCGACATCCAGATCAAAATCCAAATTCGAAAGTCAAAGCATATGGCCCACCCCACACTTAATTATTAAAATGTCAAAATGAAAAATCATCGAGATCTGTGAATTAATCAGATCGACGACCCTCATTTGTTTTCGTCCCCCCTGAACTACCTACCTTTATCGGAGGGGGGGTCTGAAAATTTGTTTTCCCCACTCTGGATCCATCTAATGTGGCACTCCCTCGTCGTTTCATGCACCCCCTATGATTACCATACATCGCCTACCCCCCCCCTCCGATTACCATACATCGCCTACCTCCCCCTCCACAATCTGCCTAACTCACTCCCGATACTGCTCACCTTCTCGTCTACACTCCTCCTCTCCCTACACGACACCTATCCCCACGTCTCATTTTTTCTAGACATTACTCTTCCCCAATTATCGTAAATAGTCTGTTAATGGTCCTGCGCCCCTAACATATATCCCTGCAACCATAAAAACTCAACATTTTCCCCTCGTTACACTATTTGATGACTGAAAACCCTTGAAGACTGAGCCAAAATGAAATGCATTTTACGATGGGAGATTGAGGTAAAAAGGCCAAGGTGATTCCAATATTTTGTGATAGAAATAGAATTCAAAGGGACATATGGTAAAGAAATCAGTATGAGAGGACAATAAGAAGATATTGTGGAGATAATTTCAACCTCGTTCTAGATTTCAGGGGCATGAAGACACCTAGCAACAATCAATCAAACAATTCCAAATTTCAATGCATGATACTTGCAGAAATAGCCACATTCAACAACAAGGACCAACAACGCAGCACGAGTCAAAGGACATATCATCAACAACTTTCATCAAAACAGTGCCAGAAATCCGAGTAGATCTTAACAGTCCTATATTGTTGTGATTAGAGATAGATGTTAGTTTAGATATCCCTAAAATAAATCCCGATTAGTTATGACATGATATTTTGTAAATAAATTTATAAATACTTCTCATTTCGAAGTATGAAGGGTTGGGACTTGTTTGAAGGATAGGACTAGTATTGTAAAGTATCCCACAAAGACAACTTTGATCATATTTTCCAGTAATACAGTGCAATCATTATAGGATGCTTGTGTTAACTTTATTGGTGAAGTGCATTTTTCCTGTTAATTTGTTTTCTTCTGTTATCACTATTGTTTCCTAAATTCTGAATTATTCTAAGAAGATAAAGGAAATAATTTGTTTAAATGTACACTCTTGTCTCTGGATTAAGAATATTTTTTGTGTTTTCCACTTAAGATTAAAATTAGAATTCTTAATTGCTCTATTTTTTATTGGATTTCTAGACCTTTTCATCTCCTCCATACCTTAAATCTTTGAGGATCCAGTGAATTTTCCTATTTTGCCCTACAATATTAGCCTGTTAAACCTTGTATTTGATCAATTCTAAATTGTGAATCCATTTTCCCAATGTCCCATCTTCACTATTCCAACCAAACAATTCAAATCAAACAAACAAACCCTGAACTATCATAATTAGCCTAATATTTTAATTCAAACAAATCTAAATCATACAAAAAGATACCTCTTTGAAGCTGGCAAGGCTATATCCCAACTTCCAAAGTGGTTTTTTGGTTACCTCTATCATTTCTTTCACAACCTTAAGAAATTACAAAGTGCTAACATGGTGGCGACCATACTGGGGAGAAAGGTTAATCTCCTTCAGGAAAGAGTATCAAGTTTTTAGATCTGATTGCTGATGTGGGATAGTGATCAGACATAGGAAGGCTAAAATCATCCACCTAGCGACTCCATTCTCTATTATATCCAGATGAAACAATATCATAGTGACTCCACTGTTAGAAAGATTCATTTCTTGAGGCATTCACTAATGACTCCACTGGGCTAATGAAAAACTTAGAAGTTGATACTATCATTTCAAGGTATGCATGTTTAGATTTTTCACAGATTTATGGTTTCCCAAATCCTTTACTCAAGGATAAATATTTTTTGAGAAATGGTCCAAAATTTAATGGAGATGATATGAGTTTGACTTGGAAACATTTATCAAATTTTCATGATTTCATTGAGCTTCTTGGAGTCAAACATGAAGATGTTTTCCTTATATTGTTTCATGATTCGTTCCAAGGAAAGTGTAAAAGTTGGGCTAAAGGTTTTCCTGTTGGATCTATTAGAACTATTGCAGCTTTCTGGATTGTCTTTTTTGAAACATGGATGGAGGGGACAGATTTTGTGAAAGACTCTCCTTCCATTCAAATATTTATGGAATGGAACGATATGTGCATTGAAGATCGAGGCGATGAAAACTTTTCTACATGTTTATATTTTTATTTAAAATCCTATAAATGTAGCTCAGAGGCCAAGATTTAGTTTTTGGATGAAATTGTCAAATATATTGAGAGAAAGCTCAAAGCTTTAGAATTTTAGGAAACACCTCAAATTCCTCCATTTTTTAGTCTTCCTTGTGAAGTTTTATGTCAGCAGAAGCAAGATTGTACATGGATACCTTTTCCCTTTGATTTGGGAGATCAACAAACAAATTTGAAAAACCATACTTTCTATGACCCTATGGTTGAATATATGGGAATATTTTTCAGTTTAATTTCATAGTCGTGCCTCCACTGTGACAAGCAGAAGTATTATGAGCTGCCCTTGCCATCACAAATTATAGTGATTACTCTGTTCAAGTACAATCAAGCAGTCCAATTATGTGAGCAACTACTTGACTGTCTTTACTAGAAATTTGAGATCATTTGATTCATTAGTTGTCTTCAACACATTAGAGTAGGATTTTGTACATAAATAAGCTCTAATTGTTTAGCATTCTTTTCATTTTCGGTTTGTAGCATAACTTTCAGCTTTAGAGTATAGTCCATATTTCAGAGTTAATTTTGTTCAGTTGAGGATTGGAGAAGATTATCAATTGGTTATTATTTGCATAGGTTTCATGGTAGAGTAGGTTGTAGGCTTGGGATAAACCCAATGGATTAGGCTACTAGTCTACGGTGTTCTTTAACACCTCACAAGGAGAGCACCATCCCCAATGGAGCCACTGTTAGGGTCCTATAAATATAGTTAATCTTTTTGTTCAGTTATCTATTTTGGAAATCTATTGGTAAGGTTTAGCCTATGAATCACTAGGTGTCATAGCCTAAAAAATGTGTTTATCCAAACAACGATTTAGTTTTTGAAGTCTGATGGATAAAACAAAGTATGGATCTTTGGGAGATTTTTGCATATAAATTTCAGTTCAGATCAGGTTGCAGGTGTTTTCATGGAATACTGCTCAGGAGGAACTTTCTAATGGTATATCTAGTGCTTCATACCGACATCCAGATCAAAATCCAAATCCTAAAGTCAAAGCCTATAGAGCACCTCACACTTAATTATTAAAATTCCCAAATGAAAAATCCTCGAGATCTGTGAATTAATCAGATTAACGGCCC
>JASDQU010101875.1:221139-256277 GCA_032191745.1 Picea mariana
ATGGGATATAATCCATGTAGAAACTTGATTATGGAACTGAAGTTGGCGTTCTAGGTATTTCCTCTGCCTCTGGTGTAACTATTGGTCATTTTGACTCCTTTCACATCACTATTGATGGTGCTCCAACTTTTCGTGGGGCCATTGTCTCACGTCATAGGTTCCTTTACTTTATTTTTGGTTTCTCTGTTGTGGTTGTAGTTCGACTCTGGGTTTCTTGGGTTCGCTCTCACTTTCATGCATCTCTTAGTAACAATGATTCCAAATTAGAAACACTCCAATGCCTTTGTGATTTCTTGCCAATTGTTCATGTATCTTCACACATTAACTCACTTGTCCAATCCGAAAATGTGGTTGATGAATGCTTAAATAAATGTGGCTTTATTACTAAATCCACCGTGTGATCTTTTCCTCGTACTGCTAATCTGTCGTGATTTCTGACTTCTTTTACCATTTAATATATACGTCGTATTTGTGACTTGTCATTACCAATTTGTCATCGTCATTTCCTTGCTTTAATTCATTTTAACGGTCTTGTCATTGTCAAATTGTGTAACTATTCTTTCTTTTGCATCTGTTTGCTTCACGTTCTTTTTCTTCAGTGTTTTATTTCCTTAATTGGCGCAACTCTATCCTAATGCACAATAATCTTTCCTTCTATGCATCTTCTTATGCCTTGTACTCTATAATCTTTTTATTTTTTCTATATCTAATTTTTGTTTGATTTTTTTCCTTTTTCTACTTTTTATTTATTTTTCTATGTTTTTCCTCCCTACTATAGTACAATTACTATGATACATGCGTTCTGGCACAACCTAGATTATTGTGCATATTGTCGATAGTATTTATAGAGTTTCAACCAAATTCCATTCACCATTCCTCCAAGGACTTCTCCATTCAAGGTTTATAACTGCGTAACACGTATTTGTTACACGTTGAATCACATATGGTCCTAAACAATGCATTCTAAACTTTCCTGGATGCTGCATAAACTTACTGTTATAGAGTAATACTAAGTCTCCCACTTGGAACTTCTTCTCTTTAATGTGTCTATCATGCCATGCCTTTTCTCTTTCCTTCTAAAATTGTTGATGGAAACCTGTGATAAATTGATCTTCCTCAAGTTGTACCAACTATGAAAATCTCTCCTCCACTACTCAAGAGTCCAAAAGATCAGTGATCGTTGGAATGTGCAGAGTAGGTAAATAAACTCCATTGACATCACTACTTCTTTCCCATAGACCAACATGAAAGGTGTCTGTCCTTTCAAATTTTTACTAGTGGTCCTGTAAGCCCATAACACTGCAAGAACTCTTAAGTACCACTCATCTCTCCATACGATGCAATTTTTTGTCAAAGCATTCTCCAATATTTTATTGAAAGCTTCCATTGTCCCATTGTCCTGAGGATGATACAGTGTACTCTCCTGATGATGAATTTGAAACTCCTCGGTCAATGTTTTAATTTTCTTATTTAGAAAGTGTGTTCCTTGATCACTGAGTAATATGCGCAGAAATCCAAATCGTGTGACTACATTCTCAAACAAAAATATCACAGTTGTCTCCACATTGAAATATGTAACTGGTGTTGCTTCAACCCATCTTGTCAAATACTTTGTCGATGTGATTATGCACCTTCCTCTTGATATTCTTGCTTGTGGGTTGATTGGCCCCACAAAGTCTATGGCCCATTTATCAAATGATTGCAAGGTAAGCTGTGGATTTAAAGGAATTTCATCCCTCCTAGATGGCTTCCCTACTCTTTGACATACATCGCATGAATGAAAATATTCCTTAGCATCTTTGTGAAATGTGGGCCACCAGAGCCCTACGCTCAAGATTTTTTACACAGTTTCTTTACCTGTATAATGTCCTCCTGTAATCTTGTCATGTGCTTCTGCGAGTATCATCGGTCTTTCATGTTCCAACACACATTGTCTCGATATTTCATCTACACCCAACTTGTATAAATTCCCTGCAATCAACTGATAATATGCTTCTTTTACTATCAATTGTTTTTTTTCTATGCAAATGTCATCTCCAATGGGGCCATTCTAATACTTAGAAATTGTATGAGGTCTGAGAATTAATAATCAACCATTTTGAATGAAAATAACTGTGTGTCTGGGAAATTGTCATCTAAATTTCCTGCATCTTCTCCTGATAGTACGCACGATAGATGATCTAGTCCTGCATTCAACTTCCCTGGTTTCACCGCAACCTCAAAATCATATTTATGAAACAATAATAACCATTTGCATATTCTCCCCCACAATATTGGCCGGTTCACTAAGTACTTTAGTGCATAATGGATTGTATACATCTTAAAGTGAGATCCCAATAAATAATGTTTGAATTTTTGTAGCTCATATACCATTGCCAATCCTTCTCTTTCTGTAGTGGTGTAATTCTTCTCTACTATGGACAACGTCCTACTTGCAAATGAAATTGGGTGATCTATGTCTCCCTCCCCTAGTTGAGATAGTATTGCGCCCAGATCTATGGACGATGCATCTACATGAACATGGAACTCCTTGTCCCAATATGGAAAGATCAAAATTGATGTTGTCACTAGTTTTTTCTTTAATGTATCTTAACCCTTCTGACAGTCCTCATTCCACTAGAACTTCACCTCCTTCTTCAACAACTTTTCCATAGGTGTTGTAATTTGCACATATCCTTTGATAAACTTCTAGTAATATTCTGTGTGACCCAAATTTTCTCTTAGCTGTTTGACTGATGTAGGTGGTTCTAACTCCAAAATTACTGCAATATTGGTTGGATCGACTAGTAATCCCCGCTTGCAAACTATATGGTCCAACAAAATTCCAAACAATGTGCAAAAAATACACTTTTTCAGGTTCAATGAAATTTGACACTGTCTACACCTAGCCAAAATCATCTTGAGTACTTATATGTGATCCTTTAGTAGATTGAACACAGTCCAATCATCTAAGTATACTTCCAAGAACTTATGAATAAATTCCTTGAATGTTGCTACCACAACTATGGAAAACACTACTTGGGCATTCTTCAATCCAAAGGGCATTACTATATATTGGTAACTTCCCCAATCTATCGCAAACATGGTCTTGTATTGGTCTTCCTGTGAATTTTTTAAGTGATGGTACCCTGAGAATCCATCTGTGAACGAGTAAGTCTCTTAGCCTCTTATGTTATCCAGTTTTTCATCTGTGAATGGTGTTGGAAATGGGTCATGTAAACATGCATAATTCAGCTTCCTTAGATCCACACAAATCCCGATTCCTCATATCTTCTTTTCTTGCACTACCATTTGACTGATCCACTCTAACTCCTCCACAGGTTCAATGATTCATGCGTTCAACATCCTATCTACTTCATCTTTCACCTTCTCTTTGTAATTTGTATTTAACCTATAAGGCCTCTATCACACGGGCTTAGCGCCTGGTTTCAATAGAATATTCATCTCTCCTAGGTCCCTAGCTATCCCCTTCATCTCTGAGAATTTATTTTGGAATGGGTCCTTATATTCTCACAACAATTCTGCAATCTTCTCTATTGTCTCATCACTCCAATAATCTCCTATCTTCACAAACTTGGGATTCTATGTCGTCCCAATGTTTACCTTCCACGTTTTTATGGGCTATGTGTATGTGGCAGAGTCAAGCTCAAGACCTTATACTTCTCATTATCCTTTTGTTTCAAATACTTGTACATTCCTGGGATCTTCTTCATCTTGTTCCTCCCTAACAACATTGTAGCACTCCAATAACTCATGGACAATCATCGAAGCTATGTGCACATTGCAAACTGGTACCACCTCCATCTATCCTTCTACTGAAAATATTTTGGTTCGAATATCTTGTAGTGTTGCATCCATTAATGGGGATTCATGTTCAAATGTAAATGTTACCTTTAATCTTTGAACCAGATCATCCCAGTTGGTTGTCTCTCTATGCATTTCCAATTCCAAATACTAGTTCTTCGGAATTGTGTCTAGTGTGTGTATAAATCAGTGCATCCATTCTGTCTCTGGTACTGAACTCCATAAGGATATACATTGCTCCACATGAACTTTTGGATAATTTTTTATGCTTTAATCCATTAGGACCGAAACGAGAACCTTGCGAGGATGTAAAACCCCCTATGTTTTTTTTATAGAGGTAGTAGTCCTCTTTAGATTTTCTTGGGACTTTGGGTTTTCAGAATATAAGGAAAATGTTTTTTGTTTTATTTTTAAAGAAATTTCCTGAGAAAGGACCAGGAATCACACACTCCACACATTTAAAGAAAATAAGAAAAAATTCCTCACATCCATCATAGTTTAAGATAAAGAAGATTTATGATCATATAAAATAAAAAGAAGATGATCTGCATGCATAAGAGAATTTTAACATAGTGGAAACATGGGAAACTCAAATAAATATAATGATAGGTCAACCTCAAATATTTAATATTATGAAAATATGGTTACAAAAAACAATCAAGAAAGTAGTTCTCTTGAAATTTCTAAAAAATATATAGTTTGTTACATATTCTTTGAAATTGTAAATGTGTTTGTCTTAAAGAATGGGATTGGGGCTCCCGTGGACCATAAAGCAAATAAATACAAGAAATAAGATTTTAGAAGGAATACAGTGGGATGTAGAAGGATTAATAAGACCTGGTAAGAAGAAAAAAGGAGTTATCAGTCTTCGGTTAAACCTTTCTAGTGAAAGAGGTGGAATAACTGGATGAAGAACTTGATAAAGAAAAAGAAGAATATGATCAGCATAAACGTACTATGATGGTATCTCATTATTTTCACTTGATTTCTAATGTCCTTTTATTGTATTCATTGACGGTTGCAGGAACCGTCTCAACTGTTTCTTTCCATTTTTAATAAAAGATTTTTAAATAAACTTTTATTTTCACAATTTAATTAATTTCCCATTAAAATAGGACAACTGTAATTTAATTTTTTGAAAGTGAAAACCATATTTTAAACCATGTAAGACACTTCTGATGTTCTCTTCGTAGTCTTATCTTTCCAACGATATGAATTTGTCCAAATCCGTCGCCTGGATCTCAAGATATGAGCTTGTGAAGTTGAGTTGTCACGCAAGCCCATTAAAAAAATGCATCTGACTGATATTTTAATTTCTAAGTAAAATGTATCAATTTTCATCACTTGAAACATATACCAACATATTCTACGTCAAAATAAATTTCCAACGGTATAAATTTTGTTGCAAACAGAGGTCGAGAGTCAAAGATATAGCCTTTGCAAGATCGTGACTCAGCCATCGTCGATCAAGTTTGATTGGTAAATGTGGACCCTTGATTTAATTTTGACCTCCTTTTTTGAATTTCGACTTTTCTTCATTATTCTTATCCCACATGTATGATAATAAAAGAGTCTTAGTGGCATATAATTTTAAGTGTAATATACACTTGAAAAGAAATAAAGAAGAGAGGAGACTATGGAGCTTGGAGGATTCGACCCCTGGAAAATTGTTGAATATGGTAATAATTTTTCATGCCCAATCAAACACCAATATACCTAGTCAACAATGATGAGTCACCCAACCAAATATTGACACATGTCATCACTCAGTAGGCCAACAATCTTCCAATAAGAATCTTCCATATGTCATCCAATAAAATCATGCCATGTGTCACATTTTTTTATGTTGCCACGTGTCTCCATCAATTAGTTGTCATGCGGCACCATCCATCTAATTTCCATGTGGATATATATAACTTGTTAATAAAGTTCCATGTGTCACTTGGATATGTTTCTCATAGAACTTAGTATAGGAAAAATATTATTAAAATAAAATGGATGTAGGTTCACGAGAGGTAGGTGAGGAAATCACCACAAACCTGCGGTAACACATAGTAAGGAATGAGTGTGAAAAAATCTAAGTGTATGTGAAGTGGATAGGAGAGGTAAATAGTTGTAAAATATTCTAAGTCTTGAGAATCAGTCATGCCGACTTGCAAAGAAATATTACATTATCAACCTGAGAACCCGCGAACCCGCGGTAACCCATGTATTTGGCTAAGTGTTGGAGGAATTACATAGTAAAGAGATGTGTGCATTATGAAGGTGGGAGAAGTCAAAGTGCATTATGAGGGTAGAAGAGATAAAAAATACTCTTAGGAAATATCACCAACCCGCAAACCCGCGGTAATCCATAGTAAATAAGACTAAGTATGGAAAGTATATAATGGGTCACGTGAAATATGGGAAGAAATATGGAAAATATGAAAAATGAAAAGAAATATATGGAAAATAAAAGAATTACGTGAAATTTGGGAAAGATAAAAGGGAAAAGGAAATAAATGGAAAAATGGGATAATGAAAATGGAAAGGAAAATAAAAATAAATGGGAAAATAAAGAAAAAAATAAATGAATGTGAACATGGAAAGGAATAAGGAAAAATAGCTAAGTGTGGAAATTGGTAAGGGGAATATGAAATTAATGAGACAATGGGAAAAATGACTAAGTATAAAATGAGAGAATGAATAGAGGTGAAGGGAAAGGAGAGGAGAGAAGATGTCACTTTGAACATTTTTCATATTTCTTCTTGTAATACCTCCATTGGACTTCTGGACAAAAGTATGTGTATCTTGGTCATGGAGACTCTGATTTTGATTCCGTGAAATGCACATCGAAGTTGATAGCGAGGGATATGAAATGAACATATAATAGTTCAAAAATCTTCATCTTCCAATATCGTTTTTTATTATTATTCCAGGAGTGGGAACATATAGGTGACCAAATTTTGGTCAACAACTGGCTCCAACTACGGGACAGTGACCCCCTGTGGGTTGTTGAGAACACCATAATATCAAGACCAACTACCTTATCCATTAGGCTATGGATTCATCTTCAAAATAAATTCTTGCAATTCTTCTTATTTCATGGAGTTACCATCAAGTTTGACTGCCTTATTATGCAAAAATGAACTAAAGAAACAAAATATATGCATACATGATCTACCTGCCCTAACTTACTTGAAAGAAATGGGAACCTTAGGTATAGGTAGATTTCCAATGGAGCCATTCAAGAATCCCATTGACTTGTGAAATGGGCTCCAGCAGTAAGAAAAATATTGGGGTTTCTACCAATAAATTAGGAGCATGCCCAAAATTTACCATAATGGGATCGAGCAATGTGTGCAGAAGACTTGTTTGCATTGGCAGGATGACAATACTTTCAAACTAATATTCAATATAATCTACTCTTGGTTGTCTCGGAGTGTTGTTATCTTCAATCAAACGAGAAATGTCTTTCTTGAAAACATTATTTTTTTTTCTTTTTCCTCATTCAAGATTATTGTTTCATTTGCAATGTCTTGGCAATGTTCTTCTTCTATGCAATGGCTATCTTCTTTATTCTCAAAATTGTTTTCTTCCACCAATTATTCTTTATTTTGGTTGAATTCTTCTTGCATATTTGGTGGAGACTTTTTAAATTATTCCTCATATGGAGTATATGAGATGTTGATATCCTTTTCTTGGTCTTTGGAATTCTCACCTTCATTCTCAGCAACAAGATTTGATTCAAAAAAGTCTTGTGGTGTTTCATGATATTCTTCTTATGAATCATTCATTTCATCCTTTTGTGTCCATGTGGGAGAGGGTCGGTGGGAAGAAACATTTAAAACATCAACAAAAACGTATGAATGTACCTTTGGGATAAAATTTTCCACAAATGAATCTTCTAACACATCTTAGATAGTAATGGAGTTAGGAATTAATGAACTATACCATTCAAGAGCATCCTCTCATAGAGTTTGTAGGAATAATCTACATGTAACATTGTCTTCAATGAGGTTGAAATCATAACATGTACCTTTAAAATTAATCAAGTGTTGCTTTACATCTTTTGAAGCATCCCCAAAGAATGTAGAAAAATTTTCAATAGGAATATTGGGCATTTGAAAGTCTATTTTTCGTAGATTTAAAGGGGTATTATGAAATCGCCTCCTTTTAGTATTTCTCTCTTTTGTCAAATCTTGCAAATCCATTGATGGGCCTGATGAAGAATATAAAGAAGCATTATGAAATGAATGAAACCCTTCATTTTGAATTTTTTCAATGGAGTTTTTAGGGAGTTCATTCTCCTGAATCTTTGGTGCTTCTCGTTTCCTTTTGAAATCACAAAAAAGGTGAGCCATTCTTAAAATAAGCAACAATTTTCTTGAATCTTCTTCTCGAAACTTTGAGCCATGGAGATTTATGGTTCCTCAAATGTCTTGAAAATAAATCGTTCCCCAGTATGGCTGCCAAAAATGTTGATGCTTGAATCCGTTAGGACCGAAACGACAACCTCACAAGGATGTAAATCCCCCTGCATTTTTATAGAAGTGGTACTCCTCTTTCGATTTTCTTGGGACTTTGGGTTTTCGGAATATGGGACTTGACAGAAGTCTGTCATGGTAATTAAATAAACATAAATATTGCGAGCAAACAAAAGAAAAATGTTATTTGTTTTATTTTTAAAGAAAGTTCCTGAGAAAGGACTAGGAATCACACACTCCACACATTTAAAGCAAATACGCAAAATTTCCTCACATCTATCATAGTTTAAGATAAATATTTTTTATCACATAAAATAAAAAGAAGATGATCTACATGCATAAGATAACTTTAACAGAGTGGACACATGGAAAACTCAAATAAAGATAATGATAGATCAAACTCAAATACTTTATATTCTGAAAACAAGGTTACAAAGCACAATCGATATTGTTCCCAAAGTAGTTCTCTTGAAATTTCTAAAAATGTATAGTCTGTTACATATTCTTTGAAATTGTAAATGTGTTTGTCTTAAATACTATGATTGGGGCTCCCGCAGACCATAAAGAAAATAAATACAAGAAATAATCTCTTGGAAGGAAGATAGTGGGTGGTAGAAGGATCAACAAGACTTGGTAAGAAGAAAAAAGGAGTTATTAGTCTTTGGTTAAACCTTTCTAGTGAAAGAGGTGGAATAACTAGATGAAGAACTTGACAAAGAAAAAAGAAGGATATGATCAGCATAAACTTACGATGATGGTCTCTCGTCATTTTCACTTTCTTGTTTTTTTCATTTTATTGTCTTCATTGACGGTTACAGGAACCGTGTCAACTGTTTCTTTCCCTTTTTAATAAAAAAAATTTAAATAAACTTTTATTTTCACAATTTAATTAATTTCCCATTAGAATAGGACGGATGCAATGTAATTTTATGAAAGTGAAAACCAAATTTTAAACCATGTAAACTGCTTCTGATGTTCTCTTCATCTTCTTATCTTTCCAACGATATAATTTTTTTCCAAATCCATCGCCTGGATCTCAAGATCTGAGCTTGTGAAGTTGAGTTGTCACACAAGCCCATTAAAAAGTGCATCTGAATGATATTTTAATTTATAAGAAAAATTTATCATCTTTCATCACTTGAAACCTATACCAACATCTTCTACGTTGAAATATCTTTCCAACAGTATAAATTTTTCTGTAAATGGAGGTTTGGAGCTAAAGATATAGCCTTTGTAAGATCGTGACTCAGGCACCGTTGATCAAGTTTGATGGGTAAATGTGAACCCTTGCTTTAATTTCAACCTCCTTTGTTGAATTTCGACTTTTATTCATTATTATTATCCCACATGTATGAGAATAAAAGTGTCTTAGTGGTATATAATGTTAAGTGTAACATACACTTAAAAAGAAATAAAGAAGAGAGGAGACTATGGAGTTTGGAGGACTCGACCCTTGGAAAATTGTTGAATATAGTAATAATTTTGCATGCCCAATCAACCACCAATATGCCCTGTCAACTATGATGAGTCACCCAACCAAATTTTGACACATGTCATCACTTGGTAGGCAAACAATCTTTCAATAAGAATATGCCATATGTCATCCAATAAAATCATGCCATGTGTCACCTTTTTGTATGTTTCCACATGTCTCCATCAATTGGTTGCCATGTGGCACCATCCATCTAACTACCACATGGATATATCTCATTGGTTAATAAAGTGCCATGTGTCACTTGGAGATGTTCCTCATAGAACTTAGGATAGGAAAAATGTTATTAAAATAATATGGAGGGTTCACGGGTTTATATGAATGTAGAGGTAGGCGAGGAAATCACTGCGGACCGGCGGTAATACATAGTAAGGAATGCGTGTGAAAAATTCTAAGTGTAGGTGAAGTGGAGAGGAGAAGTAAATAGTTGTAAAATATTCTAAGTCTTGAGAATCATTCAGGTGGACTTGCAAATAAATATTATATTACCAACCCGAGAACCCACAAACCCATGAACTCGCGGTAGCTCATGTATTTGGGTAAGTGTTGGAGGAATTACATAGTGACGCAACACCCCTACCTCAACAGACTCTGCATGACCTCCCGGTCTTGGATCTTTCTATTTCCCTGAGATGGAATGGCTCTTCGATTCCCAGCTGAAATATTCAACTCATTTAACCACAGGTCCTTCTAGGGTTTACGCCTGCGCGATCAAGCACAAGGCGTGAACGTCCACTCCACATGACCATGAAATTTACCTGAAAAGGTGTTTCAGGTTTCGTGACTTCGTGATTTATGTTGTTGAGATCCTCTGACTCCTTTGACTCCTGAAATGGGCTAACGGATCTTTAACTAGCTCCTCCCTTATGCTTCAATCATGTGACCTCAGTCACGTCCTAGGGTCCACCTCTGAGCACATCAAGATTTCGAGACTCATGAGTTCACGATGCAACCTCTTCTCCCTTTCCCAAAGTCCAAACTCCCGACTTCTTCTCCTCAGATCGACGACCCTGAGCTTCCCACAATCTCACGGTCCAAATTGTATCAGAATTTCGCGTATCGGGATTTCGTAACTCAAGACCTCCAAGTCATGACCTTCTCCACACTCCGACTCCCGAAGTGTCGAAATCTGAAATCACAAGATCAACGACTCTCATTGATATAGATATAACAATGGATATTCCTCCTAAGCTTATGAGTGTTGACAGACATTCAGCCTTAACTTCTCCATTGATCCAATGGATCTAACGATCCACAAAAAATCAGTAGTTCTCCCTCTGAGAATTTCAACCGTCCATTCAATTTCTCGATGCTCCTGACCAAATAACTCGGTGCCACCCTTTGAACTTGATTTATATGAGGTGAATTCAACCCTCGTCTTCCCTTCGAATGCTTCGAAGTCTCTATCCCTCCTGAGCTTGGTTCTCGCTGCAAACTCAAGGATTCTAGGGAATTCTACTCGCACTCCTTGTGGATTCACGATAATCTCTGATTATCTGAAATTCTCAGTTCTGCACACTCTTGCGACAGTAGCTCTTCAACCACTCACTGGGTTGGAAAATTCTAAGACTTCAATTTGCCTGTGCACACCTTGCATGGATCTGTGCTATACTTTCACTTCTGTTGTATGAGAACAATGATATCTCTCTTGATCTTTTCTGAGGTAAAATTCAGAATCTTGTCAATGCACTCCTTGTTGACCCTTGTTGCACTCCTTGCACGAATTCTCAGGATGAGAAACAATTGAAACTCATACTCTCCCTCTCACAGACTTCATACATTCAACATGAAATCATACATACAAACAACATTGAAACAAATGCATAACAGAGCATGTAAGAAAACTGTAAACATACCATTCAATAGATGTAAACATAATTCATCACAACACCATGAGATTGAGTCAAAGCATTCTTATATTAACTCAAGTGATTTTGTATATGGGTTCTATAGAATCATCTATCTGCTTATACAACTTCTATAATCTACGTTCTTCTCTACTCTCTTTCTCTCTTGTTCTACAACTCTTGCTCTTACAATGAGAATAATGAATACATTACAATACATACTAGGGATATTTCTAGAGGTTTCCCTCCTACAACTCTAGCTATGTAATCGAATTAAAGTCTACATCTACTTTACATTTATTACATTAATTGTCTCGAACAAATAGATGAGAGTAGCTGCTCAAGATCTACGTTACAATCTCCAAGCCATAAAAGAAAAAATATATTTTCCAGATATTACATTAATGTTTCATCCTTTCAAATTCAAAACATCCTCAAAACGTAAGCTAGTGCATATCCAGCTGTCCTTCTGCTTTTGCGCTTTCTTTTCTGGCAATGCTCCTGCATCATACTCCTCTGGCTGAAAAATTCATGGATTCCTGTTCATGAGCTCCTACACCCTCTGTCCATGTTTATGGATCTCCACTTATCTTTCCCAACTAGCATCCTCAATCGAGTGTCCCTTCCACTTTATCAAGTATTCAAAATATGTCTTTCTCTGGGTCTTCTTGCTAACTCTCTGATCAATGATCTTTTCCATCTACGGCTTTTCAGGTACATGAAATTATTTGACCCACTGAACTTCTTGTTGATTCTCTTCCCCATCTGCTTCATCTTTTCTTTAAGGATACATATCTGCTACATTGGATATGGGTGATATTCCCACATCATTTGACAGTTCTATCTCATAAGCATTTGCCTCAAATTTTCTCAGAATCTTACATAGTCCTATCTTTTTCATTTTCAACTTATTATACGTTCCCCTTGGGAATCTTTTCTTTCTTAGATGCGCTAAGACTAAGTCTCCCACTTTGAAATGAAGCTCTCTTTGGTGCTGATCTGATCTATGCTTGTATTCTTGGTTGGAACACTGCAACCACTCTTTAATCTTACTGTGGAGCTCTTTCATATCTGCTATAAAATATTTTGCTCCAACACTTTTGAGCTCATTCTTCTCTAAGTTTATCAACTCAGATACGCCTCTTGGATGCATTCCATACATTATCTGGAATGGGCTCTGTCCTGTGCTCCAGTTAGGTGAGTCATTATATGCAAATTCTTCTTGTGGCAGAATCTGATCCCACTGACTGTGATGTTCAGCTACTAAAATCATCATACGTCCCCTAAACTTCTATTTACTACCTCAGTCTGTCCATCCATATGAGGGTGATATGTTGAGCTAAAAGATAATTCTATCCGCAACATATTCCATAGTTTCCTCTAGAAATGACCAACAAATTTGGTATTTCTATCTGAAACAATACTCTTGGGTAAACCATGAAGTCGAACAACTTCTTTGAAAAACAGGTTTGCAATGTGTGTTACATCACTAGTTTTCTGACATGGAATAAAATGTGCTATTTTTGAGAATCTGTCGACTACCACAAATATGGAATCACAACCTCTTTGTGTCCTCGACAGTCCTAACACAAAATCCATGCTTACTGCATCCCATGGCCTCTTCGATACTAGAAATGGTTGATACAATCTTGTATTATGTCTTTTCCCCTTTGCGTGCTGGAAAATTCTACATCTGTTGACAAACTTCTTGACATTTTTCCTCATTCCTGGCCAATAATGTAAGTTGTTTAGCTGCACAAATGTATTATCATGGCCGAAATGCCCAACCAATCCTTCACTATGCTTTTCCTTTAGAAGATTCTCTCTCATAGAACTCTTTGGGATACACAACTGATTTCTTTTGAATAATAATCCATCCTGGATTAAGTATTCAATCCATTGGCTTATGTCTCTCAGAATAGGATTTTCACATGACTCATAAGCATCCCTGAAATTTGAATCATCTCTGTACATATCCTTAAGGCTATCAAAACCTAAGGTCTTCACATGAAACTCCTTCAGAATCAAACATTTCCTGCTCAATGCATCAACAACCTTGTTAGCAGTTCCAAAAATGTGCTTTATAACAAAAGTAAAGTTTTGCATAAATTCAACCCATTTTTCATGTTTTTGGTTCAATTTTTCCTGTCTGGTTACGAATTGTAAAGCATGGTTGTCATTGTACATAACGAACTCCTTTGGAACCAAGTAATGCCTCCATTTCTTCAGCGCTTGTATGACTTCATAAAACTCTTTATCATATGTGGAATATTTCATCTTGGCATCATTCAGCTTCTCACTGAAGTATGCAACTGGCCTATTGTCTTGACTTAAGATTGCTCCAATCGCAAATCCACTTGTGTCATAGCTGACTTGAAATGTCTTACTAAAATCTGGTAAAACCAAAACTGGTTGTCCAGTTATATTCTCCTTCAACAACTTGAAACTTTTATCTGCTTCCTCTGTCCAATGAAAAGATTTATGTCTTTTCTTGGCTGTGTCTATCATTGGTGCAGAAATTCAACTAAAATTTCTAATGAACTTCCTATAAAAACTGGCTAGTCCATGGAAGCTTCTGACTTCAAAGATATTACTTAGTGAAAACCAATATTTGATTTCTTTTACCTTCTCAGGATCCATCTTCAACTCATTCGAAGAGATCACGAACCCCAAATAAACAAGCTCTTTCTTCATGAAAGATGATTTCTTCAGATTTATCAACAACTTCTCTCGTTGAAACCTCCTCATCACTAGAGTTAAATGTCTCAAATGTTCCTCCTCAGTCTTACTGAATATTAGTATATCATCAAGATACACAATTACAAACTTTCCAATGAAATCTTTCAAGACTTCGTTCATCAATCTCATAAAAGTACTTGGCGCATTCGTCAAACCAAACGACATGACAAGCCATTCATAGAACCCTTCATTTGTATTGAATGTTGTCTTCCATTCATCACCTTCCCTCATTCTAATTTGATGATATCCACTTTTCAAATCAATTTTTGAAAAAAACTTTGCTCCACTCAAGCAATCTATCAAGTCATCCATCCTAGGTAAAGGAAATCTATACCTGATGGTGATTTTGTTTATATCCCTCGAGTCTATACACATTCTCCATCCACCATCCTTCTTTGGACTTAACACTGTTGGTACAGCGCATGGAATCAAGATTTCTCTGATCAACCCTTTATCCATCAAACCTTGGAATTTTACCTCTGCCCCTTTGACCTTGCTTTCGAGAGAATTTTACTTCATCCTTTGAAGTAATTTGATAAGAATCTTCCACATTTCTAATCATCACCATGCTCATCTCATCTTGAATTTCATATCTCAATCCATTCATGTATCTAGCGACTTTTTTATCATCATTCTCATGACGACTTGCCATGATGTTGAGTCTGTAAAACTCCTTAGTGTATTCCTTCACTGTCATCCCCTTCTGTCTCAAATTCTGCATTCTTTGAAATAGATTAATTTGGTATTCTCTAGGTATAAAATTGGCTTTCATATTTTCTACCATCCTATCCCATATTTTGATTCTTTGTTTGACTTTGCAACGCCTGTCAACCTACAGTTCATCCCACCACAATGTTGCATGCCCTTTCAGTCTAGTGACAACATGTTTAACTTTCTTATCTTCTTCGATATCCTCATAGTCGAAGTATTTATCCAGAGCTCTAAACCAATATAGCAGCTCCTCAACATCTAAGTTGCCTTCATACATCGGGATGTCCATTTTTTCTTTGGCACCTATTCTTGCAACAGCTTTGAATAGACATTCCTCTGCAACATCTTTGACTACAACTTCTTCTTCGACTCCAGCCCTATTTTCACTTTCGGCCTCACTAACATCTCATGTATCAGTTGTTTGTCTTTGTGTTGTCTCCATCGCATCCAATCGAGCATGAAGTTCTTGCATTTCCATTTCCATGGCTGGATCGGGCATGGGTCTATCTTGACGTCTTCTTGGCGGCATTGTTTAAATATGTTCCACGCGGAATTTAAATCACAATTGTCCTCTTTCTCCCCTCTATAGAAAACAAAAATTGTTAGCTTATCTCTGATACCACCTGACACAACACCCCTACCTCAATAGGCTCTGCGTGACCTCCCAGTCTTGTATCTTTCTATTTCCCTGAGCCAAAATGGCTCTTCGATTCCCAGCTGAAATCTTCAACTCATTTAACCACAGGTCCTTCTAGGTTTTACACCTACGCGATCAAGCACAAGGCGCAAACCTCCACTCCACGTGACCAATTGAATTGACCATGACCTTTACCCGAAAAGGCATTTCGAGTTTTGCGACTTTGCGATTTTTGTTTTTGAGCTCCTATGACTCCTTTGACTCATGAAACCCTGAATGGGCTAACGAATTTTTAACTAGCTCCTCCCTTATGATTCAACCATGTGACCTCAGTCACATCCTGGGGTTCACCTTTGAGCGCGTCAGGATTTCGTGATTCATGAGTTCATGAAGCAACCTCTTATTCCTTTCCCGAAGTCTGAACTTGCGAATTCTTCTCCTCAGACTGATAGCCCTAAGCTTCCCATGATCTGACGATCCAAATGGTATCGAAATTTTGTGTATTGGGATTTCATAACTCAAGACCTCCAAGTCACGACCTTCTCCACACTCTGACTCTCGAAGTGCCGAAATTCGAAATTACAAGATCAACGACTCTCATTTATACAAATCTAACGATGAATATTCCTCCTGAGCTTATGAGTGTTGACAAACACTCAGCCTTAACTTCTCTGTTGATCCACTAGATCTAACGGTCCATGGAAAATCGGTAGTTCTCCCTCTGAGAATTTCAACCGTCCATTCAATTTCTCGATGCTCCTGACCAAATAACTCGGTGCCTCCCTCTGAACTTGATTTCTATGAGGTGAATTCAACCCTCGTCTTCCCTTCAAACGCTTCGAAGTCTCTATCCACTCACTGGGTTGGAAAAGTCTAATACTTCAACTCGTGTGTGCACACCTTGCACAACTCTATGCTATACTTGTACTTCTACTAGTATGAGAACAATGATATCTCTCCTGAGCTTTTCTGAGGTAAAACTTAGAATCTTATCAACGCACTCCTTGTGGACCCTTGCTGCACTCCTTGCAGGAATTCTCAGGATGAGAAACAATTGAAACTCATACTCTCCCTCTCACAGACTTCATACATTCAACATGAAATCATACATACACACAACATTGAAACAAATGCATAACAGAGCATATAAGAAAATTGTAAACATACCATCCAATAGATGTAAACAGAATTCATCACAACACCATGAGATTGAGTCAAAGAATTCTTATATTAACTCAAGTGCTTTTTTACATGGGTTTTATAGAATCAACTATTTGCTTATACAACTTCTATAATCTATGTTCTTCTCTACTCTCTTTCTCTCTTGCTCTATAGCTCTTTCTCTTACAATGAGAATAATGAATACATTACAATACATACTAGGGATCTTTCTAGAGGTTTCCCTCCTATAGCTCTAGCTATCTAATCGAATTAAAGTCTACATCTACTTTAAATTTATTACATTAATTGCCTCCAACAAACATATGAGAGAAACCACTCAAGATCTGCGTTACAATCTCCAAGCCATAAAAGCAAAAATATATTTTCCAAATATTACATTAATGTTTCATCCTTTCAAATTCAAAACATCCTCAAAACGTGCGTTGGTGCATATCCAACTGTCCTTCCGCTTTTGTGCTTGCTTTGCTGGCGATGATCTTGCATCAGATAGTAAAGAGTAGTAAAAAGAGTCATGTGCATTATGAAGGTGGTGGAAGTCAAATTGCATTATGAGGGTAGCGAAGATAAAACATACTCTTAGGAAATATCACCAACCCGCGAACCCGTGGTAAGCCATAGTAAATAAGACTAAGTCTGGAAAGTATATAATGGGTCACGTGAAATATGGAAATAAATATGGAAAATATGAAAAATGAAAAGAAATATGAAAAATATGGGAAAATGGAAAAATGGGATAATGAAAATGGAAATGGAAAGGAAAATAAAAAGAAATGGGAAAATAAAGAAAAAGGGAAAGGAATGTGAACGTGGAAAGGAATAAGGAAAAATGGCTAAGTGTGGAAAATGGTAAGGGGAATATGAAAATAATGAGACAATGGGAAAAATGACTAAGTATAAAATGAGAGAATGAATAGAGGTGAAGGGAAAGGATAGGAGAGAACATGTCACTTAGAACATTTTTCATATTTCTTCTTATAATACCTCTATTGGACTTCTAGACAGAAGTATGCGTATCTTGGTCATGGAGACTCCAATTTTGATTCCGTGAAATGCATGGAGAATCCAATACTGAGGGATATGAAATGAACATATAATAGTTCAAAAATATTCATCTTCCAATATCGTTTTTTTTTATTATTCCAGGAGCAGGAACATATAGGTGACCAAATTTTGGTTAACAATAAATTTCTCTTGTATACTTCTGCGTTATATTTTCTAATTCGTTACCAAATCTCTCTTGCATTATCATTCTACACTACGACCACTCTTTCATCCCCTCTTTATGTGCAACCCACCATCTGGCTAGAGTCACTTTTAGGGCAACATCTAGTTCTAACAACCTTCGTTTCTCAAGTACCTTCAACTCAAACACTATTAAGAACAATCTTATATCAATCGAGCCATCATACCTGGGTGGATCACATAGCTATGTTCCTATCCAATGCAAGGATCGAGTCATGCATGCACATCATCTAATTGAAACTTCATGCATTCTCTGCTGCCAATTCTCTAGATCACTTCCCTTTGAGTTTGATGCACACAAACTAATGCTTCTCCAACTCAGCGCACCATCTGTAGTAGGGTTAACATAATCACCCATCCATGCAGTCATGTTATACAAGTTGTCAATGTCATTTCCTATTGTTGTTTCTATGTACTTGTTTCCTTCCGTTGGATCCAATGGTGTAGTAACCTTCAACTCTAAGACTTCAAATATCATTTACCTCCTCTTTATATTAATGATTTATTTATTATCAAAGGCACACTCCAATCCCATAAATGTTGGATATGATTGACTATCATCCACGATCTCAATCACTTAAAATTTTGTTGTGTTGCACACCCCATCTATTTTCACAGGTAATCCTGTCAATCGACCAATTGGTACTATCTTGTGCTAATCTACGAGCCTTAACTGAACAGGAGACTAGACCAACTTGGGTTTACCCATCATCTCCCAAGTTTTTTTAGGTAATACATTCATATAAGACCCCAAGTCCAAGATAACATTATCCATATCATATTCTCCAATATCTGTATTGAATCTGAATTCTCCATTGGTCCTCTTTCATTGCAGTACTTGATTGACCACCCTATGGGCGATAGGAGTTTCTCTTTCTTACATGTATTGATCAATCATCTCATATAATGAATTCAACATAGTTTCATCTTTCAACAGTTGTACACAAATTCTCAGGAATTATCTTAGAGTACTTACCTTCCCAGTTGGCTTCTCTAGCCCAACATGATCTCCAACATGAGGTGTATATGATGTTGATGCTCCCCAATCCTATCCAATTATCTCTTTTATTTCATTCTGATATGTCACATTTTCTTGTTGAGGATCAAATGTTGGCATAGGCCCTACTAAATTACATACCCATTGTTCAGTCTCCTTCCCTCCATTCGTCACATCAACCCCTAGTCTAGCTCCTCCTTGGGTAACAACTGCTATTCTAGGTCCTTCATTGTATATTTCGGTCGATATATTCTACACATTTTAATTTGAATTATGTTTCTGATTCCCTCTTGCTTGCGATGTTGCAACTAGTTGAGGACAATCCTCTGTTGAATGGCCCAGTGCTCTATAGTATGTGCACGTTGTGCATGAATTTGGGAAGTTACGGGATAAATGTCCTGGTTGATTGTAATTATAACATGTGATCGACCCTCTTCCTCCTCTACCGAAATTTCCTCTACCTCGACCTCTACCAAAATTTCCTCTATTCCTGGGATTGTAGCCTCTCTGATTATTATATTGTTGACAACGTCGTTTGTCACAACATTCTCCTCCTAAATCCTATACATGTTTGAAGTATGCTCCCTCATCAAATCGAATGTGAGGCAATCCTTCTCTTCATGTCCAACTGACTTGTAGTAATGGACACTCCATTGGATGATGTCCCCATTTCTTACATATCTCACATTAACCCCCTCCTGGTAATGGATTCAACACTCCAGTCGCCAAATACTGTGCAAATTTTGGAATTCATCCTTGTGATGGCCTTCAATCCTACATTTGGTACACCATACTTGTTCTCGTTTCTCCTTCGCTTTTGTAAGTTATGTCAGTTGAATTGTTAATGAAGCCAACTACATATGAACCTATGCCATGCCTCCACTGTCTCCTACAGGTAATGAATCCAATTTCATTGCAATTTCTAGAGCCTCGGGTTGGGACACAACCTTCTGTTGAATCAAGGGCCTACAAATATGTGGTAGAATCCCTGCAATAAACCATTCTCAATTTTGTTAACCAGAGATCTAGAAAGTCAATCTACCCATTACATCCTTGAACCTTTGATCAAAATTGTAGACTAATTTAGTCTGTACCTGTTTAATCTCCTTTAGTTATGTGATTTACCACGACTCATAATTTGGCTTCTTAAAATCTTTTATTAGTGTTTTCCTTATCTTTGCCAATGTCTTGGCATGTACTGTAGGTGTGGTACTCTTAAAATTCATGTACCAGACTAGGACACAACCTATAAATGTTGTCTCCAACTACGCAATCTTCACAGACTCATCCTGGACATTCTTAGCAGCCCAAATTTTCTCATAGACAAAAAAATGTTGTTATGGTTCCTTCGACCCCACTCCCTAGAACTTAGGAAGTGTGAGGGTGTTATCTACCCTTTCCATATTGCTTTGTGTAGTCCCTCCTCTTGGTGATTATGGTTGACTCTAAATCTATGCACTACTTCCACTGCTTTGATTTCTACTACTCGGTCCTCCCTTGCTAACTATAAGTGCTTTTGATAAATCTTCAACTGTTATTCCTAATTGTGGTGATGCACATGGGGTCATGCATTCGACACATGATATGTTATGAGTAGGAATCCATGGTTAGTATACTATAGGGATGGACTGGAACTCCTCTTATTCTCCTCTTATGTGTAGTATCTCTATGATTTTTACTATTGTGCAATGTCCTCTCTCCTCTGGCTCACTGGGAGAATCTCCTTTCTCATCCCCAGTATTTCACCTCTTCTACCTCCTTCCTCTGCACAACTCCCAAAAATCATCTTCTTCCTATGGTATACCTTCTCCAACTCTCTGCATTCTCAGTCTCTCCCTTCTTTCTTTGTCACTTTCTTCATTCTCTCATGTCCTCAGACTATCCTCTTGTCATCCCTGATTTCCTAATTATGTGCGCAAAGCCCTTTAGCAACCAAACTCCATGGTCATCACTCACTTGTCACAAAAAATATTTATCCATTTACCCAATGATTTCATGAACCTTCCGCATGGACCTTTGAAGAAGTCCCTTTCTGCAACACTATATGATTGGATACAATCTACCACAAATTTGGTAATATATCTTCCTAATATTCTATCCAACCAGAAATCAACTATGTGAGAAGTGTTATTACTTACATAATTCATTTTTCTTATCAATTCAGGAGTCCAAGTCCTCGACGCAGTTTTTTAGTACCTTCCATTATTCTCCACTAATCTTTCTGACCACTCCGTTAGAATAATTGGAAACTCACCAAAGAAAATTTCATGCAGATCTGTATGCACATACTTTTGCATCCATTGGTTGTTACTCATTTGAGGGTTTCAATTATATTTTTTGGAAAACTATAATTCCTTCTCTTCTAACCATTCTGATATTTCCTTCTTAGTCAGCCTCCAAAACATACCCTCAATCACATATTCCAGGTCCTGGCAACATAACCATTTGTTGGTGCTTCTCACAGTTGTAAGACATAGGTTCGAGCTATCTTTGACCAACAAATTCCTTTAGACACTGAACCTTTTGAAATCACCTACATGGGTAGACGAAGTATCATCTGAGGTATCTATTAGGACTATAGGAACCAGGTTTATGTAGTGTTGAGGGAATGGGAGGTTATTATCCTATTCATTCTTAATTATCTGCTCGATGCGTGTTATTATGCAAGTGCTCTTCTTCAATTACTTTGTAAATATTAGGCCCATATTACCATTATATTCCAGATTACAACATAAACTCATTATTTTAACAATCATAACTATTGCGCCATGATTACACATAAGACAAACCTACTCTAATATGCATCCAAATAGATTCCATAAACAATCACATAAAGACATTCAACAAAACATTTAACATGGTTCACCTAATTTTGGGCTACGTACACAATGGTTGGCTTCTTTATTATGTGTTTGGTAATTTCTTCAGGCTTGCACACTCCACTTACAAAGATACATCATGGTTATATTTCTCTTATCCTAGACTAGCCGTTGCAGTGCAAGCCTTTCTCTCTCTCTGCATCATCTCCTTAGTGTGCAAACATAGACTCTCATACACAACAGACTAGAACATAACCTAACAGAACTAAAAAACATATAATAGAGAATAATTCCTATTCTCCTGGCCCATTACATATTTATACATGATTTTTAGGGCTCAAAACCCTACTTTGTTCATCCCCAAAACCCTATTAAAATACATGCTAACTTCAAGTTAACTTGTTGTTATGATTGTTTTCACCTGCTTTTCTGTCTGCATGCTACTTTTGCACTTTGACTATTGTTCTTTATTATTTTGTGTGTCCTTCTATATTTAGAACCTTGAGATGTCATCCTTCCTTTTCGCTCTCTTTCTTCTCCAGCTTTCTTCTCTTTTTTATTCTTCTCTCTGCTTTATTCCTCTATTTTATTCTAATCTCTACGTTATTCCTCTTTCTGTTTTATTCCTCTTTTTGCACATTTTCCTCTTGAATGTGCCTCACCTACACACTCCCTAGTCTTCCTTCTTCTTCTGCACACTTCTTTTACACTAAGTATTTTTATCAAAATTGTATCAAAAACTGCTTGTTCAACAAAGACTAGATTTTTTTTACATTTTGATGTTTATTTTGAAGAGTTTGGGAAACTTTCATAAGCATGTTATTTATGTATGGGATATCAATATTCTATCCAGACTCCCATTGTTTCCCTTTCCTTTTTATTTTTGACCTCATCCTGGCATATGACAAGCAAATAATGATACCCATGCTATTACTCTAGATATAAAACCCTCTTGGGATTTTGAGCCAACTGCATAAATTTATGGTTGTGGGAAAAATGTTGAGAATATACCTATTGGTTTGAGGGATGTAGTTGAGTCTTTGTACTTAATTTCCTCCACTTCACATAAGTGTTCCCTTGATGTATTTATTTATATAGTTTCTCTCGTACATGATAACCTTAAAAAACCTATTGATGATTCATCCCTACTTCCTTAAGGGTCTCCAAAAGTCATTGTTGGAAATCCCCCTACTATTCTTATTATTAGTACTACCATGGATGTAAATCCTAGAAAGTGCCACATTGATATTTCTAAGCATTCTCACCCTTGTTTTCAATCTATCTCAACCTTTTCATGGCATGAAAATATGTACCTTTAAAGGATTCATGTGAGTGAATGTTGGAAGATATGCCCAAGTTTAGAGTATATGTAGAATTCTATGTGTAGTTTGATAGCCTACATAGGTGGGTGAGAAAATATTTGAATGGCACATTGGAGGATGTGGAGAATAGAGATCAAGTGGATAAATAGGCAAATAAAGTGTTGAACTCAATTATCAATGCACTTATTGGGGATCGTCGATAGGACCTCTTTATCCATCGATGTAGACACATGCACCAAAGGACCACAAAAATTAAACATCACCAATAAAAAGGATACATGATGGGCAAAAGATTACACTTCAAGTTCATCATATATACAAAAAGGATACACCTCAAGTTCATCAGAGATATAAAAAGGATAGACTTCAAGTTCATCATCTAAAGAGAAAAATAAACATGCATTGGCTAGAAGGATATGTTTCAAATTGTTTATTGTTGTAAGACTGGTTTCTTATATTCTGTTGATTGGGTTTTAATTTATGTTGTATTTTTATGAAACCGTAGAAGATTATTTGGATGTAACATATTCTACAATATGCCTAACAAATTTGAGGTATTCCACAATATCTAAAAAAGTTGGATTTTCCTTAGAATATCTCCCAAACTGTTCCGAAGTGAAACTTTGATTTTTTCATTTTGGTATTTTCCAATACATTTTGATTTTCATAATCTTGGTTGTTTGTGGGACTATCCAACACATACATATGTTGTAAGAAACTATCACCATGTTACCCACATAAATTTAAGTAAGGATATGGTGTCGATCCATAAACAAAATTAGAAATTGGTCCCTAACATTGATTATAATGCATTAAGGAAAGATGGAGCTAAAAAATTGAATCTTTGTGTAAAAGAAGAACTCTATCTAGTTGACCCTGTGTCCAACTCTCATCCTAATTTCAAAACAATAATAGGACTATGCCAATATGTATGCCACAGAAAAATTGGTCTTCTAGGATACAAAAAAACTTGGAAGGTAACTACATTTCCCTTGAACAAAAATTCAAGATCTTTATATCCAATTACAACAACTCCATCACTCAAATATGATTCAGTATCATGAAAACATGAGATTGAACCAAACAATAGAAATGTTGAATCAAATACATGTGGAAAAACTACTTGAAGACAAATCCATCTCATTAAATGATCCGGATTTATTTTCAGAACGAAATGAAAGTGGAGAAATTACAATGAAATACTCAGGAAAATTGCTAGAAACAAAGAAATACAACAGTGCTTGATTTCTATTAATGAAATAATTGTAAAGACACTGTAAAAATACAAAGTGCAAGACTCGCTAGAATGGTGGCATCTTTATCTCTGAGAATAGATGTGACAATTACGCTCATTCACAAGAAGATGATTACAATGAGGCTCTGAAGGCATTTTTATGATAAACAAGAATGCCAAAACACTAGACATCCAAAAACCTAACCATAGGAGATGAAATGTCAAAAGTCATGTGGGCCCCGTTTGGGCAACTTAGTACATTCACTTCCCGGGGTCGTAAATTTTGCATATGATCTCCGTTTTAGGCGCGTGATATCTCATTGGAAAGGTATTTTCGAGAACTACACATTACATCATCAAACTCTGACTCTGTCTACAGTTTGACTGTGGTGAGCCAAAAAAACATTGTTTAGGGGCCCAAAATGGCCCTGGAAGTACAACAAGATGTGTTGACATGAAAACATACAAAGTATGCCAATTGGATTAGGTGGGAGGCTACTAGTATCCACCTAGAATATGTGTAGGTCTTCAGATAGCCCCAAAAGTGTAGAACCCCCAATTACAAAGAAGTACAAAAGAACATGTTGTACTAAAAACTGACAAGAAGATCTAGTTGAAATAGGTGGGTGGCCACTAATATCCACCTAGATCAATCCTCCCCCCCTTAAGAAGCAATGGTATCCATTGTGTTGAGTTCCCAGGGAAGAGGAGAAAGCATTTCCTGAATCTGAAGCTTGGTGAGTTGCGTGCCTTGTTGGAGAAGTTGTGCTTCTTGGCTTGTGGAAGAATGTCACAAACCTATTGCTGGAGGGGTTGAATCTATTCCACCAACCTGTTGTATCTGGGTTGGATGGGGCATTGTGTAGGCACCATTGTAGGTGAAGAAACAATATATTATTTCTCTTTGACAATATTTTTTTGTTGGATAGAAGGTGTTGAGGTTGCAGTGGTTGTAGTGGTCTTATGTACATCATTTGAACATATTGTAAAGAGGATGAATTTTGCAATATGAGAGATTACCTTGTGGTGTTGTTTTCATGGAGAAATGGTCAGAACTACCTCTGGTATCTTGTATAGCTGACCTCCCAGAGTAATAATGATACTACGAGGTCTAGACTCATAGACAACATGATGTTTCCACATATATGGTTGGACCAAAAAAACATCACAGACATCAAGAGGGGAAATATTACACACTACCTCATCTTTGAAGGGATGGATGTCATAGGATAGGAGACATTGTTGGCTAACGTGAAGATCTCGTCCTTGGTGAACCCACCCGATGTTGTATGGATGCGGGTGCGGTGTTGTCGACAACCCCAACTGTTTGACAACCTTAGCTGAGATGAGGTTATTTTGGCTACTATTATCAACAATGAAATGCAATGGGGTCCCCTTCACCCACATCTATGAATGGAAGAGGTGATCCCCCTTTTCAATATCTACTGGTTCTTCTAGTTGAATTGTTGTGGTCATGACAGTAACAGTGGGGTCTACGTTGATGATTTGTCTATTTTCAATGTTTTCTAGATCAGATTTTGAATCTCGGTTCGGCTCCACGTATTTGACATCGACCACCAATGATTGTTTCGAGTGGCATTCATCGGTGTTGTGCTAGGGGATTTTTTGGAAGTCACACCACTTCCCAGTGTCATTCTTTGTCTTTACTTTACCCTTTTTGTCCTATGTCTTGTACTAGTTTTCTATAGGTTGTTGGTTAGGGTCATCTTTACCATGTCTTTTTTGTTGCAGATTTGTAGACCTGAATTCCCATTTGTTCTGGTGCCTAAAGTTTTTCTCAATTTTGACATCATATCGATAAGCAACTCCCAATGATGAGATGTTTAGGAAATACATTTTGGTTTGGATGTATCTATGCAGAGCCCTGTGGTATTTCAGAACCAAATGTCAGTCAGATTCTTTGATACCCATCTTGGTCCGCAAGGTATGAAAAGTATTTATGAACTCTGACACTATTTGGCTCTTCTCTTTCCGCAGTGTGGTCCATCTCATGTACTATTCTTCATAGTTATCAATAGGATAGTAATGTTATTTGACTACATCCACAAAAAAACACCAAGTGGTCTCGGCCCCATATATTCCAGATTCCTTTATGGAACTTTGCTCCCAGTAATTTTCCCACCAATGTTTGTCATGGGGGGAGCCTTGAGGAGTGCAAAGGTGATCTTTTCCCTGTCAGAAAATTTTTGAATAGAGAAATAACATTCTAATAGATTTGACCCTTTTTCTAGGTTATCCACATCTATCTGACCTTCAAATATGGTAATATCAAAATTATCTTGTACCTTGAAGAGAGAGGTTCCTCCAAAATGGTCGCTTGATGAAGATGTGCCTATTGCTATCGGTAGACGTTGAAAAATGTGTGTAAAATTCTCCATCATTTTGTCCCTCTGTCGCACGATAGCTTGCTCAAGCAATAAGTTAATAGAATCTTGTGCTCCATCATCTTTATTTTCTTCCGCCATCGAGGGTTTCTTGGGTGTGTGAGAGTGATTTTCCTCAAGAGATAAATACTCGAGACCCAAATGGCTATACTCAGACCTCGTTGTGGACATGCAGTGAAAAGAAATCAAGAGTAGCCTGCTCTGATACCACTGGTCCAGATTTATTTTTGGAACAAAATGAAAGTAGAAAAATTATAATGAAATACTCATGAAAATTTCCAAAAACAGAGAAATACAAAAATACTCGATTTCTATTAATGAAATAATTGTAAAGTGACTATAAAAATACAGAGTGCAAGACTCGCTAGAATGGTGGTAGATTTATCTCTGAGAAGAGATGTGATGGCTATGCTCATTCTCAAGAAGATGATTAAAATGAGGCTCTGAAGGCCTTTTTATGATAAACTGGAATTCAAAAACCCTAGACATCCAAAAACCTAACCCTAGGAGATGAAACACCAAAAATCATGTGGACCCCGTTTGGGTAAGTTAGTACATTAACTTCTCGGGGTTGTAAATTTTGCATACGATCTTTGTTTTAGGAGCGTGATAGCCCGTTGGAAAGTTCTTTTCGATAACTACGCATTATACCATCAAAATTTGACTCAATCTATAGTTTGACCGTGGTGAGACAAAAAAACATTTTTTAGTGGCCCAAAACGGCCCTGGAAGTACAACAAGATGTGCTGACATGAAAACATACAAAATAAGCAAGTTGGATTAGGTGGTAGGCCACCAGTATCCACCTGGAATATGTGTACGACTTCAGACAACCCCAAAAGTGTAGAAATCCCAATTACAAAGAAGTACAGAAGAACGTACTATACTAAAAAATGACAAGAGGAGCCAGTTGGAACACGTGGGTAGCCACCAATATCCACCTAGATCATTAAAAGAAATTGAGAATTTGAAAATTGATATATCTCGTCTCCAAAATAGACTCTATATGGTAAAGAAACCTGCAATGGGGTTGAGGTTTAGATCAAAAGATATGAAACCAATATCATGTTTGGAAAAGAGAGGAGGTGCCTTTAGAAAAAGAGTGATTAGGTTGAAGACCATATTAGATCCAACTTGCATTGATTCTTTGGATTTGTGCAAAACCGTGTTAAAGAAAAGTGACATTAAAGTAATACTCAAAGACCCAAAATTTGATGATTTTAGGAAACAAGTATTTAACCAATTAATTGCAAACTAAAAAATTGATGTAAAGGATGTTCAAGGAGTTTGTGATGATAGAGGGATCAACAGTGAAGCATATGAAGATATTTTTAAAGTTCTAAGATAGGGAATGTTGAAAGTTGGCATTAAGAAGATTTTGGTTCCTCACCCTTTTCATGTGAAGAAAGAGCATGCACTATGAAACAAAAAAATTGTTGATTCATTGGGAGATGCATATCAATTAGAAGAAATGCATGAAGTTGCAAGTAAGAGTACAAAGAAAGTATCAAGTGAAATTATTCCATTAGTTGAAAAAATAACTTGTGGTATGATTTAGAATGAGCATTACAGTTGATGGTGAAGTACTATGACATGTCTATTGAGGATACATGTGGGAATTTGATTGTTTTCCTAAAATTGGATGATATGGAGTTAGTCAACAATGAAAAATATGAAAGAGTTTCAATCACAATAATGAATCATGCATTAGATCCATGCATTGATAAGATAAGTGATAAATATTTTCAAGTTCAATACAAAAATTACATTTTTTGTGTCAACAAGGAGTCTCATGAGTCCTTGAATTTTTTTTTTCAGAAAAACATCTTTACCATAGGGGAAAAATTATATGTGGAAGGATATGGTTCATATTTCGTGGAATGTCATCTTGCAGTTGATTTAAAAACTCTCAAGTATATGTACACCATTTATCATGGTGAAAATGCAACACACAATTTCTTATATTGCATGAAAAAAAAAATATCGAAGTTGGAATAGTGGTATCTTGAGTTGTCCTCAAGACCTTCCTCCTATGTGTGATCATTTTGATCCAAATGTAGATGCATTTCTTCATATACCTTTGATTAGGGTGCACATGTGCACTTTGCATGCATTGTGAGAATTTTTTATAAGATGGTGTATTTATCTATTTTGCTTGCTTGGAACAAAATCTTGAAAGAAGAAAGTAAAAAGTCGACTGAGGCAATTGAGCAAGTTCTTTCAAAAGTAGGTTTTCAAGGTGGAAATGTTAAAATTGAAAAATATATTAAGAGGTCAGTTACAAGAGTTAATATACCAACAAATCCATCAATGTCAGGTGTCAAGGCATGCCTTTTTTCTTGAAAACAAATGTGGACATGGATGTTTGGGATTTTATGAAGACTTGATTGATGTAGAAGATGATAACACTAGTGGATGTCGTGAATCAACTAGAAAGAAGAAACGTGCTTGGAGGTCACTTTCATATTTATTTATACTGATGGATAAGGAAAAAATCATTGAAGGTGACAGAACAACCTTTCAAATGTTTTTTACAAACTTCATAAGAGCAATAAAAGAAGCCTGGGGAGAGAACCATATGACACATTATATGGTATGCATATTAATTTTCATCCCACTAGTACTTTCCTCTGTACTTCTCTTTACTTTACATACGATTATTGTAAATTAACATCATTTGGTACATTTGTTTGGTATTCTAAGATAGATTGAACTATGTATGTTTTCCACATCAATTATTTTCACATGGGCCATGGTTTGCAGAAAAATATGGAAGCTTGGCTATTTGGGGTACAGAGGGTATGGATAAATCATATAAGCTAGCTCATACCATTTACCATAGATACACACAAAAAGGAGGAGGTTCCAATAATTCATATTTTCTTGTGCAAATGGGTCAATTATTTTATAGGCGTAAAATGGTTGGATTTAAGAGGAAACACCAACTTCCAGAAACAATTGAGCTTCGTAGAGTGATAAGACAAGTAGAGATAAGTAGAAAATGTTGGAGATATGATGTTTCTGAAGGTGTAGTTGGGACAAGTGAAAGGTATGAAATTTGTATGTTAACTTTTCTACCTTCTCCATCTAATTGAAGGTCTTAGTAACTTGGCATATCTAATCCTAAACTAGAATGTCTTAGCCTAACCTAACTTACCTAGACTAGATTCCACTACCCTAGCCTAACATAACCTACCTTACTCTAATATATCCTACCCCACCATAGCTTTCCTTAACATAAACCAACCTACCATATCTTAGGATTCCCTATCAAAACCTTACCCAACCTCTCCTAACCTAGCATATATTACCCTAAAATAGCCTAAATCATTACCTGACTCAATATCCCAACTCATTACCTCTTATAAACCCTTAGGTGCACCACATTGGTAATGGGGGAATGGATAAGTGTAATACCTAGTGAACTTAACACCAATTATAGCTCCACAAATCAATTACATATGGATTCCTTTAGTCAACACAAAATTGGGTGCATAAACATGGGTTGGGGCTAATGGTGCTAACTTTAGCTTTGATTGGTGGTTGAAATATAAAAAATAAAAAAGGTTGTCAGCCCAAATCTTATTTTGACAAATGCAACACCTACTAGGGTTTAATCTTAACTAAGTGAACCTAAAGCACATTCAAACCATAGATTTAGGAAGAAATAGGTAGAGTAACCAAGGTAGCTTGAGACCTGAAAGAGGATCCAACTATAGGAGGTAGAGCTTGTTACCTCCTTCCCATATAATAATTATATTTTTGAGGGAATTCTTCCCTATCTTGTTATCAATAACAAGGAAACAAAGTGGATATTGAAGAGGAAAATGAATACATGGAAAAGGAAGAGGATTAAATATGCACTTGATGAAACCTTGTAGTTTTGGCAGCAAAGCCACAACTCTTTGGCAACGTCTTGGTAGAATTTTTTGTTAATACAACACTAAGATCACTCTAATCACCAAATATCCCTGCATGTTTTCATCTTTGTGTGACTGTAGAGCGATATTTGGAAGCAAGGTATGACGATGATCTGATAGTTTAAATTGGAACAGATCAACGATTCTAAGTTAACGCGAGTTGTGAACATAATAGTTACTTAATTTTGGTTTGTGGATCTGTGTAGTGGAAACCACTACATTGATATGATGGATTCTCATTTAATATGCATCGTTGAGGTGGTAACTTATTACCACTTATGTAATGAGCTGTTCTACTAAAATTAAAACCAATCAAATTCAAAGGTGGTTTAGTATGGTCAGTGCACTATGACGCCATGAAAGATGGGCCCCAGAAATGTACTATCAAATGAGGTGCTACCTAGTGGACTGATTAAGTTCTCTTGTTTGACCATTGACAGATATTTGGAAGAAGGGTATGACATTGATCCGATGGTTTAAATTGCATCATATAAATGGTTCTAAGTTAATGCGGGTCATAAAAATAATTGTCACTTAATTTTGGTTCGTCGATACGCATAGAGAAAACCACTACATTGACATGGTGACTTCTCATTTAGCACACATCATTGTGGTGGTAAAGTATTACCACTTGTCAGAATCCTATAAATATAGGTAATTTTTTTGTTCTGTTATCTATTTTTGAAATATGTTGGTAAGGTTTAGCCTATGAATCACTAGGCGTCATAGTCTAAAAAATGTGTTTATCCAAATAACGATTTAGTTTTTGAAGTCTGATGGCCAAAACAAAGTATGGATATTTGGGAGATTTTTGCATATAAAATTCGGTTCAGATCAAGTTGCAGGTGCTTTCATGGAATAATGCTCAGGAACAACTTTCCAATGGTATATCTGGTGCTTCAGACCGACATCCAGATCAAAATCCAAATCTGAAAGTCAAAGAATATGGCCCACCCCACACTTAATTATTAAAATGCCCAAATGAAAAATCCTCGAGATCTGTGAATTAATCAGATCGACAACCCTCATTTGTTTTCATCCCCCTTTAACTACCTACCTTTATCGGAGGGGGGGTCCGAAAATTTGTTTTCCCCGCTCCGGATCCACCTAATGTGGCACTCCTTCATCGTTTCATGCCCCCCCTCCGATTACCATACATTGCCTACCCCCCCTCCAAAATCTGCCTAACTCACTCCCGATACCGCTCACCTTCTCGCCTACACTCCTCCTCTCCCTACACGACACCTGTCCCCACGTCTCCTATTCGCTAGACATTACTCTTCCCCAATTATTGTAAGTAGTCCGTTAATGGTCATGCGCCCCTAACATATATTCCTGCAACCATAAAAAATCAACATTTTCCCCCCGTTACACTATTTGATGACTAAAAACCCTTGAAGACTGAGCCAAAATGAAATGCATTTTACGATGGGAGACTGAGGTAAAAAGGCCAAGGTGATTCCAAATATTTTTTGATAAAAACAGAATTCAAAGGGACATATGGTAAATAAATCAGTATGAGAGGACAATAAGAAAATATTGTGGAGATAGTTTCAACCTCGTTCTAGATTTCAGGGGCATAAAGACACCTAGCAACAGTCAATCAAACAATTCCAAATTTCAATGCATGATACTTGCAGAAACAGCCACATTCAGCAACAAGGACCAACAACACAGCAGGAGTCAAAGGACATATCATCAACAACTTTCATCAAAACAGTGCCAGAAATCCGAGCGGATCTTAATAGTCCTATATTGTTGTGATTAGAGATAGATGTTAGTTTAGATATCCCTAAAATAAATCCTGATTAGTTATGACACGATATTTTGTAAATACATTTATAAATACTTCTCATTTCGAAGTATGAAGGGTTGGGACTTGTTTGAAGGATAGGACTAGTATTGTAAAGTATCCCATAGAGACAACATTGATAAGATTTTCTAGTAATACAGTGCAATCATTACAGGATTCTTGTGTCAACTTTATTGGTGAAGTGCATTTTCCCTGTTAATTTGTTTTCTTCTGTTATCACTATTGTTTCCTAAATTCTGAATTATTCTAAGAAGACAAAGGAAATAATTTGTTTAAATGTACACTCTATCTCTAGATTAAGAATATTTTTTGTGTTTTCCACTAAAGATTAAAATCAAAATTCTTAATTGCTCTATTTTTTATTGGATTTATAGACCTTTTCATCTCCTCCATACCTTAAATCTTTGAGGATACAGTGAATTTTCCTACCCTGCCCTGCAATATTACCCTGTTAAACCTTGTATTTGATCAATTCTAAATTGTGAATCCATTTTCCCAATGTCCCATCTTCATTGTTCCAACCAAACAATTCAAATCAAACAAACAAACCCTGAACTATCATAATTATCCTAATATTTTAATTCAAACAAATCTAAATCATACAAAGAGATACCTCTTTGAAGCTGGCAAGGCTATATCCTAGATTCCAATGTGGTTTTTTGGTTACCTCTGTCATTTCTTTCACAACCTTAAGAAATTACAGAGTGCTAACATAGTGGCGACCATACTGGGGAGAAAGGTTAATCTCCTTCAGGAAAGAGTATCAAGTTTTAGATCTGATTGTTGATGTGGCATAGTGATCAGACATAGGAAGGCTAAAATCATCCACCTAGAGACTCCATTCTCTGTTATATCCAGATGAAATAATATCATAGTGACTCCACTGTTAGAAAGATTCATTTCTTGAGGCATTCACTAATGACTCCACTGGGATAATGAAGAACTTAGAAGTTGATACTATCATTTCAAGGTATGCATGTTTAGATTTTTCACGGATTTATGGTTTCTCAAATCCTTTACCCAAGGATGAATATTTTTTGAGAAATGGTCCAAAATTTAATGGAGATGATATGGGTTTGACTTGGAAACATTTATCAAATTTTCGTGATTTCATTGATCTTCTTAGAGTCGAACATGAAGATGTTTTCCTTATATTTTTTCATGATTCGTTCCAAGGAAAGTGTAAAAGTTGGGCTAAAGGTTTTCCTGTTGGATCTATTAGAACTATTACAACTTTCTGGATTGTCTTTTTGGAAACATGGATTGAGGGGACAGAGTTTGTGAAAGACTCTCCTTCCATTCAAATATTTATGGAATGGAATGATATGTGCATTGAAGATGGAGGCGATGAAAACTTTTCTACATGTTTATCTTCTTATTTAAAATCCTGTAAATGTAGCTCAAAGGCCAAGATTTAGTTTTTGGATGAAATTGCCAAATATATTGAGAGAAAGCTCAAAGCTTTAGAATTTCAGGAAACACCTCAAATTCCTCCTTTTTGAGTCTTCCTTGTGAAGTTTTGTGTCAACAGAAGCAAGTTTGTGCATGGCTACATTTTCCCTTTGATTTGGGAGATCAACAAACAAATTTGAAAAACCATACTTTCTATGACCCTATGGTTGAATATATGGGAATATTTTTCACTTTAATTTCACAGTCGTGCCTCCACTGTGACAAGCAGAAGTACTATGAGCTGCCCTTGCCATCACAAATTCTAGTGATTACTCTGCTCAAGTACAATCAAGCAGTCCAATTATGTGAGCAACTACTTGTTTGGCTTTACTGGAAATTTGAGATCATTTGATTCATCAGTTGTCTTCAACACATTAGAGTAGGATTTTGTACATAAATAATCTCTAATTTTTTAGCATTATTTTCATTTTCGGTTTGTAGCATAACTTGCAACTTTAGAGTATAGTCCATATTTCAGAGTGAATTTTATTCAGTTGAGGATTGGAGAAGATTATCAATTGGTTATCAATTGCATAGGTTTCATGGTAGAGTAGGTTGTAGGCTTCGGATAAACCCAATGGATCAGGCTACTAGTCTACGGTGTTCTTTGACACCTCATAAGGAGAGCACCATCCCCAATGGAGCCACTGTTAGGGTCCTATAAATAAATTTAATCTTTTTGTTCAGTTATCTATTTTGGAAATATATTGGTAAGGTTTAGCCTATGAATCACTAGGTTTCATAGCCTAAAAAATGTGTTTATCCAAACAACGATTTAGTTTTTGAAGTCTGATGGAAAAAACAAAGTATGGATCTTTGGGAGATTTTTGCATATAAATTTCGGTTCAGATCAAGTTGTAGGTGTTTTCATGGAATAGTGTTCAAGAGGAAATTTCTAATGGTATATATGGTGCTTTAGACCGACATCCAGATCAAAATCCAAATCTGAAAGTCAAAGCCTATAGCGTACCTCACACTTAATTATTAAAATTCCCAAATGAAAAATCCTCGAGATCTGTGAATTAATCAGATTGACAACCCTCATTTGTTCCCCCC
>JASDQU010101875.1:256431-266713 GCA_032191745.1 Picea mariana
CTTCCTAACTCACTCCTGATACCACTCACCTTCCCACCTACACTCCTCCCTCCCTACATGACACATGTCCCCATGTCTCCTATCCGCTAGACATTAGTCTTCCCCAATTACAGTAAGCAGTCCCTTAATGGTCTGGCGCCCCTAACAGATATCCCTGCAACCACACAAACTCATCATTTCCCCCCCGTTACACTATTTGATGACTGATAACTCATGAAGACTGAGCCAAAATGAAATGCATTTTACAATGGGAGACTAAGGTAAAAAGGCCAAGGTGATTCCAAATATTTTGTGACAGAAATAGAATTCAATGGGACATATGGCAAAGAAATCAATATTTGAGGACAGTAAGTAGATATTTTGGAGATAGTTTCAACCTCATTCTAGATTTCAGGGGCATGAAGACACCTAGTAGAATCCAATCAACCAATTTCATATTTCAATGCATGATACTTGCAGAAATTGCCACAGTCGACAGTAAGGACCAACAACACAACAAGAGTCAAAGGACAGATCATCAATAACTTTCATCAAAACAATTCCAGAAATCCGAGCGGATCTTAACAGCTCTATATTGTTGTGATTAGGGATATATTTTAGTTTAGATATCCCTAAAATAAATCCTAATTAGTTATGACATGATCTTTTGTAAATAAATTTATAAATACTTCTCATTTCGAAGTATGAAGGGTGGGGACTTGTTTGAAGGATAGTAATAGTATTGTAAAGCAGCCCATAGAGACAACATTGATCAGATTTTCAAGTAATACAATGCAATCATTACAAGATGCTTGTGTCAACTTTATTGGTGAAGTGCATTTTCCTTGTTAATTTGTTTTCTTCTATTATCACTATTGTTTCCTAAATTCTGAATTATTCTAAGAAGATAAAGGATATAATTTGTTTAAATGTACACTATGTCTCTGGCTTAAGAACAATTTTTGTGTTTTCCACTAAAGATTAAAATCAGAATTCTTAATTGCTCTATTTTTTATTGGATTTCTAGACCTTTTCGTCTCCTCCATACCTTAAATCTTTGAGGATCCAATTAATTTTCCTACCCTTCCCTGCAATATTATCCTGTTAAACCTTATATTTGATCTAGTCTAAACTGTGACTCCATTTTCCCAATGGCCCACATTCATTGTTCCAAACAAACAATTCAAATCAAACAAACAAACCCTGAACTATCATAACTAGCCTAATATTTTAATTCAAACAAATCTAAATCATACAGAGAGATCTGTCTCTGAAGCTAGCAGTGCTAGATCCCAACTTCCAAAGTGGTTTTGTGGCTACCACTGTCATTTCTTTCACAACATTAAGAAATTACGGAGTGCTAACACCACTTATCTAATGATACACACTACTAAAAGTAAAACCACTAAACTTCAAAGGTGGTTTGGTATGGTTAGTGCGCTATGACATCATGAAAGATGGGCCCTGAAAATGAACTATCAAATGAGGTATTTCCAAGTGGATTGAATAAGTATGCTATGATGTCATGAAATATTGCCTCCAAAAATGAAGTATCAAATGAAGTGTTTCCAAGTGCACTGGTTAGTGTGCTATGACGTCATGAAAGATAGGCTTGAAAATGAAATACATGAGGTGTTTCCAAGTGGACCGATTAAGTGTGCTATGATTGTATGATCCTTGTATTTATCATTCTTTGTGTGTCAACTATAGTTACTTCTGTGTAATTTCAAAATCCTCCATGGAATATTATAGTGACAATTTTGGATTTTTCAAAATAATTAGGCTTATTTGGTCATGATCCACACATGGGTGATATATTTCTAATGAAATTATGATAAAGTGAGTCTTCCATATACTTTTCATTTTGTTGGACATGTTCATAATATTGTATCTTGTAATTCATGTTGTGTAATAAGTATTGTTTTTAATAATAATTTATGAATAATTTTTACAAGTGTTGTCATTGATACATAGTACAATAAAAGTATCATACGTGTTATTGATAAATGTGGATTGTGTTATGTAATAAGTGTTGAATTTGATAAGAAATTGTTAATAATTTTTATAGAAGTGTTGTAGTGATACATAGATATATATGTTATATATTTCACATAGATACTGATGTATAACAAAAGGAAATGATATTCTATAAAATTGGGTAAACTATAAATTCTAAAGGTACTCGAAAAGTTTATCCATCATCAAAAACTCACTTGACCTGGAGGGTGAACGTGAAATTCCAAGCCTGCTACGTATAATGTCAAGTTTTTGAAGGCATAACCACCAAAATAGCTTCGAATTTTGGGTCATTGGGAAAGAAATATCCATAAGTGTTTCAACTCTTCTAATTGGAAGTCTATGTGGCAACATCACCGAGTAAATTCTTCATAGATTTTAAATATTATAGAGTCTTTTACTATTATTTTCACCTCTGTGGACACAAATAGATGCTCAAAAGAAGCCTACAATACCAAAATTTCTATCCAATCTCACTTATGAAGACCAACATTTATCTAATAGAGATGGGGAAAATTGTGAAACTACGTTGACCTGAACTACTCCCTATAAGCTAAGACAAGCTGCCTATGGTAGGTTCAAGGATTCTCATGATCGAATCGAACATGGGAGTCATACCTCACAAAATTTATTGTACCTAAGACCTATCATTTTCCTGAGCTATTATCCCTTTGTTTCCAATGATATAATCCTCAACGACGCTCTATGTTATCAATATATGGGTCTGTGACCATGTTTAATATAAACCCTACAACCATTTCCCAAATGTTGGCCTTACCTAAAAAACCTAATTTAGAGATATTACAAGGGGAGTCCTTAATAGGAAAATATAGGTCGTTAGACTAGAACCACAAAGTGATCCTTTTACATATATATGGGTAAGGGAGCTTTTGTGCCAGAATCCCCACTACCATATAAATCTGATATCCTTCCTGACATTGCCAGGGAAGTCATTTCTATGATGTGTTTAATCCTAGGATACAATAATGATAATACCATTAATGAAAAAATTCTAGGATTTATGGCAGAAATCCCCCCCATGTGATACTCCTTTGGTGAAATTAAATTATGCAAAGTACCTAGCAGATGAAATTCATTTGTAGTTCAATAATTTCAACTCAACAAGGTATTTAAGATACTATTAATATTTGGTATACCTCATTTGTATTTCCAGTCCTTCAATTTCAAGCATATTGAAAAAAAAAATAGGATGAGCTAGGTAACCCTTCTTTTGTGACTGAATGGACACCTTTAGTCAGGAAGTGTGCTAAAAATGAGGGATTTACTAGATTTATTAATAAATTCATGTACAATATTCATATCATTGTTTTTGGAGATATTCCTCTGATAATTCACCTTAAATGCAATATTTTACTACAATTGATCCCACATACAAGAGGGGGAGATTGATACCTATATGAGGATTGTACAATTATAAGGGTGTATGGTTCTAAGTTGCCTCCTTTCAAGTTACATGTCTATTTAACTCCCACGATTTTTTGTTTGGAGTATATATGCCATAGATTCAATTCAGATCAAATTCATTTTTCTTCTACAAATTACAAGATCACTTTTGAGTTGCCACAATATGTAGGTCCTTTTATGGTGAGATCAAGAGTAGATCATAATGGTGTTTAGAGAATGTTGGATGCATTGAATCTGAAACATGGAAAACCATGGAAATATGATCCACATCTAATCATTTCAAAGAGGAGAATTCAATTGGGTTTGGGCCCCTACTTGCATCATCCCAACCCTGAGCTAGAAAAATTGGAAAACATGGATAATTGGGGTCATGTTTCAGACTTAATGAAGGGAGGCCCTAAACAAAAAATTAAGGTTGATAGAATAAAATCACCAATAGTTTCAGGTCCTCAATTCCATGTTGATGTGAGTTCTAATAATGTACGAACTTTTCAATAAGTTATTGTAGAATAGGTTGTTCAACAATGTACAATTGAGACTCCTGAAAAGGTGGAGAATATAAAAAAAAAAAAGAGTGGAACACGAAACCACTAGTGAAATGGATGTGGAGGAACTAAAATCACATGAACCAAAAAGAAAAAATTCAAGAATTGAAGAGGAAGCAGTGCAGGATGGGAATTCAGATGAAATCGTGTCACTGGAGCAAACCTCTAAGGATCCTTTGGTTAAAGAGGTTTTCTCTTTAGCTCATTTTCCTTTAACTTTGGTTTCTAGAGAAGGAATTAAAAAAACTGGGACATCATCTATGGGAAGTAAAAAACAACCTAAAGTGGATTTGTTCAAACATTTCAAGGATATCAAGATACAAAATTTTCAAGTCAACAAGAAAATATACCCTCAGAAATGGAAAAATGACCAACCGTGCAACCCAAATTACTCTCTGTTGTTGATTTGGAGGGGCTATTAAAAATTGTTGTTCTTGATCCAAACTCTGAAAGTATTAATTTAGTTGATGATTATAAAGATACCCATATGACTTAAAAATTATATAATATTCATCCTACTAATAAAATTTATCTACTCGAGAAGACATGAGAGCTAGTTTTCAATGATCTATTAAAAACTATTGCAAGTAAGAGTAATCTAGAGACAATGATTAGGAAATTTGTGAATCAATTAAAACAAGAAAAATGGTCAAATAAGGAAAACTAACTTAAAATAAAATACCTATAGGAAAATATCATTGCTCTAGGTGAAAACCAAGATGATCTTGAACCCGTTCAATCTCTTCAAAAGGAAAAGGATGTAGAGATATAGGTGTTTAAAGAAAAGAATAATATTCTAGCCATAGAACATGCAAAAACCAAAGAGTTGATGGCAGTTTAACAAGAAAAATAAAATTTGGTCAAGTAGGTGATGGAACTAAAAATCACAATAGTAAAACCTCCTCCTTCATCTCAAGTGTCATCATAGGTAACACCAAAAGATGATTTAAAAGTGTTGGATAAAAATCCATCACAGTTAAATTAGAAAAACTAAAGAGAAGTGTTTCAACACAAGAAGAACAAGTTGTTATTATACATGACCAAATTAAAGAAAGAGAGTTTCTCATCAATGAAGCTCAAAAGACCAAGACAAATCTACAGAAGGATATGAACCAAGATGATTGGAGCTAAACATACATTCTTGGACATATACTGTTGGACCACATGATTGCAACAATATCCTAGGAAGGGAAGCATTTTAATGTGCTACAAGATGAAGAATATTTGGATTGCCATGTTCAATATATCATAGATAAAATTTGGGCTGAATTGGGTGATAATACTCTAGTTCTTGATAATCTTATTAAATTCTTATATACAAGATCTTGGGATGAGTTGAAGACATTAGGGGTTAATGACAAAACTGCATTGATAATGGATGCCACCCGAGTATTACAAAGAAGCAATTGGTCCAAAATGCTCAAACTTTCTGCAATGAAATTTTTAAGGGTGGTTGATTATTTATAAATAAATTTAGATTTGTAATTCAAAAGGGAATACCATCATTTTGGGATGAAAATGGTAATTTGTTTTCTGAAGAGGCTTATAATGCATTAATGTTTCATCGAAGAAATGATGTACAAAAATTTCAAGATATGGAAGGATGATCCAGATTTATAAGCAGAACGAAATGAATAACAGACTGAATACAATAAACACAAAGATATGAAGAACAACACAGATATCCAGTGAACAATATCTTCTATTGAATAAATGAAATAAGTTGAAACTGTAAAACTGCAGAACTAAAACACTTGCTCGAATGGTGGTAGTTGTCTCTGAGAAGACATGTGGTTGTTACGTGCATCCATCTGAGCATAATGAAAAAGAGAGAAAAACAATGTAGAACACAAATTAGCATAATGGGGTAGCCTATCTCTGAAAAGAAAGAGATGTTGGCAACGCTTCATTCGCAACAAGCTTTACATCACACTCCATTGCATGCTTAAAGGGCCTCCTTCACCTCAATTATATATGAGAGAGTGAGAGGAGAAAAATTGCCATGATGCATGTGGGATAAATTGAACTAATTTTATAAAATGGCATAGGCATGTAAAACACTAGGACTTCCTGAGCAGTCACCCATCCTAGTACTACTCTAGCATGAGTGTTCTTAACTATGGAGTTCTAATGGGATCTAGTGCATTAATGCTATGTTCTATGCATGTACATAACACCACTAGGAAATCATTACATGATGTTTGTAATTAAAAAATGAAGATGACATCACATTACACTCCCCATCAAAAGGGTTAATATCATGGTTTATCAAAACCACATGCTCAAAATGGTGATTCGGTGAAAAAGGTGGATTGCCACCGAGATCCATCTGGATCATTCCTCCCCCCTTAGGAAGCAATGGTTCCCATTGTGTCAAGTTACCATGGGATATGGGGAGACTTCTACTAAATATGAATCTTGGTGCGTTGCTTTCCTTGCCGAAGAAGATGTCTTTCTTAGCTTGTTGAAGGTTTTCATGAACCTATTGTTGGAGGGGTTGGATTTGTTCAACCAATGTAGCTCCATGATATACCTGAGTGTGGGAGGACTCTGTCACTGAAGATGCAACATGAAGAGTATGAAGGGTTCTTTTATAACCTTGCTTGACTAGAAAGTGTGGAGGCACACCCATAGGTGCAACAAGAACACCTTGGGACTTTTCTACAATATTTTTGATCTTATTTTATTGGATACAAAGGTCTTGGGCTAAGGATACAATGGTTGCAGTGTCCTTCTGTTCACCTTCTGATTGGATTGTGAAGAGGCTAAACTTTGCAGTTTGAGAAATTACTTTGTGGCATTGTTTTGGTGGGACAATAGTTGAAACTACCTCTGATATCCTGTATAGCTGACCCCCTAGAGTAACAATGATGCTACAGGTTCAAGACACATAAACAACATGACGCTTCCACATATATGGCTGGCCTAATAGAACATTACAGAATTCCAGTGGGGAAACATCACACAATACCTTATCCTTGAAGGACTTGATGCCATAGGGTCTTGATGTCATAGGACAGGCGACATTGTTGGATGACACAAATATCTTGACCTTAGTGAAGAGACCCTATGTTGTATGGTTGCGGGTGTGGTGTTGTTGGCAAATCCAACTACTTGAAAACCTCTGTTGAGATGATGTTATTTTGGCTTCCGCTATCAACAATAAAATGCAGTGTGGTCCCCTTCATCCACATATGTGAATGTAAGAGTCTATTCCCCCTCCTTGGGATCCTCTTCTAGTTGGATTGTTGTAGTTGCAACAATAACAATGGGTTCTGCATCAATGATCTGCATTCTTTTATTATCTTCTGAATCAGGTTCCAATTCGAGGTTCAAATCTTTTTATTTGAGCTCAGCCACCAATGACTGTATTGAGAGACATTCATCAGTGTTGTGCCAAGGGTTGTTGTGAAACTCACACCACTTTCTAGTGTCTTTCTTAGACTTCCCATTACCCTTATTTTCCTGCATATGGGACTGGATATCTTAAGGTTGGCTTTCCTTGATCTGTCCTTCATTATGTGAGTTAGATTTTCCTTTTCCATGCTTCTCCCACTTACTCTGCTTCTTGAATTTATGCTCAATTTTGACTGCATATCAGTAAGAAGCTCCCAGTGAGGAGATGTCAAATAAATCCATCTATGTTTGGATGTACCTATGTGGACCACTGTGGTACTTCAAAACTAGGTGCTGCTCAGAGTCTTTGATACCATATTTGAGCATAAGGTATGAAATATGTCGGTGTAATTCGACATCGTCTGGTCTCTTTTATGATGCAGAGTTGTCCATCTCATGTATTGGTCATCATATTTTCTGACAGGGTAGAACTCCTCCTTTAGGGAATCTACAAAGGCCTCCCAAGTGGGTTCTCTCCCAAATAGTGTAGATTCATCCGTGGTGTACCTCTCCCATTAACCTTCCCACCAAGATCTGACATGGGGAAGGGATTTAAGGAGCATGAAGGTGATCTTTTCACTGTCGGAAAAAATTTGGACAAAGTAATAACCTTCTATCAGATTCAACCATTTTTCTAGAGCATTTGCATCTACCTGGCCTTCAAATAAGGGAATATGAAAATTGACTTGTACCTTGAAGGGTGTCGCACTTGTGAAATGGCTTCTTGTTGAAGATGCCTTAGTCGTCACCATCGCTAGTCTTTGAAGGATTTTATAAAAGTTGTCCATCATCTCGTTCCTCTGTCGCACGAGGCCTTCCTCAATCAATGTCTTGAAAGGATCTCCTTCTTTGTTATCTCTCTTTTCTTCCACCATGGGAGGTTGCTTGGGCTAGCGATAGAAGTTTTCCTCAAGAGAAACTATCTTGAGACCCAACTCTCTATACCTTGACCTTGTGGGGGACCTGCTCTGAGAAACGACAAGGAGCAGTCTACTCGGATACCACTGATCTGGATTTATGAGAGGAAGGAAATGGATAATAGATCGAATACAATAAACACAAAGATATGAAGAACAACACATATATCTATTGAACAATATCTTGTATTGATTAAATGAAATAAGACGAAACTGTAAAACTGCATAACTGAAACACTTTCTTGAATGGTGGTAGCTATCTCTGAGAAGAGATGTAGTTGCTACGCGCATTCGTTTGAGCAGAATGAACAAGAGAGAAAAACATTGTAGAACACAAACTGGTAGAATGGGGTATCCTATCACTGAAAAGAAAGAGATGTAGGCTACGCTTCATTCACAACAAGCTTTACATCACACTCCATTGCATGCTTAAAGGACCTCCTTCACCTCAATTATATATGATAGATTGAGAGGAGAACAATTCCCATGATGCATGTGGGATAAATTGGACTAAGTTTATAAAATTCCATAGGCATGTAAAACACTAGTACTTCCCTGGAAATCACCCATCCTAGTACTACTCTAGCCTGAGCGCACTTAACTACAAAGTTCTAATGGGATCCAGTGAATTAACGTTATGTTGTAGGCATGTACATAAGACCACTAGGAAATCATTACATGATGTCGGCAATTAAAAAATGAAGATGACATTACATTACATTCCCCATCAAAAGGGTGAATATCATGGTTTATCAAAACCACAGGCTCAAAATGGTGATTCAGTGAAAAAGGTGGATGACCATCGAGATCCATCTAGATCAAAGGACCACTAAAAGGATAGGTTGTAGTTGATAAACTATCAGAAGATTTTGAATTGTTATCACAACTCAAAATGGTACTCCAAAGACTCCCTTCCCCATCCCATGATCAACATACTTGGTTAGATATGGTAGCAAGGAAAATGGTGAATTTTACCTATCCAATAGGAAAATAATGGAATTATATTGCCATCTTATCCTACAAAGAGCCCCCTCCTTCATAGTGTGTCTTGTCATCAGTTCAAGCAAGAAAAAGGAGATGATAATGAGTACAATTGGTATTTGACTATATTCATTTCCTTGCAAAAACTTGTGGGAAGTTGTTATGAAGAAGAGAGAGTACAAAGATGAAGGAAAAGGAGAACCAAGGGATTGTCAATTTTCTATAGAGCGACAATGTGTCGTCCTTGAAGAGTGAAGATCATAGAGAACAACCCAGAAAATAAAATAGAGAATCATTAGTTGCATTTAGGAAATATTTTAAGATTCACTCATTACATATGTAGCAGTCTATAATTACTCAAAGTTATTGTGATTTTTTTTTTTTTAAATTGCTATCACTTTGCTTGAGATGTTAAGTTTATTAATAAAATCTTGAGATTTTCCAAATTTGGTACAAATTCCACTGCAGTCAAGATTTATGTCGTGATTTGTGTATGATGCCTAGATATCTAATGTAATGATGATAGTGTTTTCATGATATGAAAATCATCACAATGAGCCCTAGTATTTTTCTTTATTTCTATTGAACCTTAAAGTCTTATTTATTGTATCATTGCATTATAGGTAAAATTACTAATGATATTGAGTTTCACAGTATTTCAGATAAGCTTTGTGTTTGTTGTGAAATTGTTGACGGGCGAAATTGACCATCCGTCAACTGGGAGAGTGGAACCGGTCCGGGGTTGTCTAAATAACCCAAGCCGTTTGGAATGGACCACCCTGACGAGTTTAACGGCTCTGTTGGCTGCTCTAAGGTCTCCTAAGAAAACCAAAGAGAGAAAAGATCTAAGCTAAGTAATCTAACTAAAACAAACTAAACTATAACTAAATACAAGAAACTAACTAAAATAAAGGAAACTAGAAACTAATAAAACAAAGAAAAGGAACTAATAAACTAAATACTAATTATTCTATACAATCCACTAATTACTATTGTAATAACTCAAATCAACTATCTAATTAT
>JASDQU010101876.1:35294-49846 GCA_032191745.1 Picea mariana
TTTCTAGAGCACTTAAACAAAGTTTTGAATCATCTTTTTCATTTTTTTGAACAAGGTAGTTGATGTTTTGAATGCAATTTTTATTTTTATTTTTTTTATTTTTTTGAAGTTCAAGTTTTTATTGGAATAACAATTTATATATTGAAAACTAAATGTTGAACATTTTTTCAAGGTGAAGCCTTTGTTGAACATAAAATATTGATATTATTTTTTAATAATTTTTGTGACAATGAAGTTTTTCTGAGACTATTTTGAAATGTTGATTGTTTTAAAAAACTTTTACAAATAACTATACTCACGGGAAACAAAAGTTTGTGCAAGAGAAAATTTGATCAGACTTGAGACAAAACTCACCATAACGAACAAAGGAAAGAGAATTATTGGAGAAATAAATGAGAACGTGCAAATATTGAATGCATCCAAATATTGTCTATATTAAAAGTACAAAATTCAAATTTAAAATATTGTTTAATATAATTGATTGTAATTTCGATTTGATGTTTTTCAAAAAACATAAATAGATTTGTCTCATAATGTCGATGAAGACATTGAAACCAAAATTCAAGCAGAAGTCAAATCACCTATAGGTATGTACATAAATTTAGATAACACAAGATGAACACTTGTATATAGTTTAGTGAATTTGTGTTTGGGTTTTGTTTTTAAATATAAAATTTAAATTGAAATATGCAGAGGAATCTATCAAAGTTGATGACGAAATATTAGAAAATGTTGATACTGAAAATTTGGGAAGAAAGCAGCTAAGAATTGTATATGATATCGAACTAAGAATATGTATAATACTTTTTCAAAGATGAATCAATAACAGTACAAGCTCAACTTTCACTATGTCTAATAAAGTCAAGAAATTTAAAAGAAGCTACATCATTATTGGGTATTCAAAAGTCGACAAAAGATACAAAGGTGAAACTGAATGTCTTTGACAATATAACTAGTGTATTAAAAGCTTTTGGAAAATCTCGAAAAAAAGATGACAATATTGCACGTAGAGTGATACAAACAACAATTGTTTCATCTAGCAATATAAAATATCGTTTGAAACGACACATGGAAAAATCAATGGGAACGTCAAGAAAAACATTGTACAAACATAGAAAATTTCGATTGCAAATAGATAAAAATGATGAACTTTCTTGTTGGATAGTGATTTCTAGACAACCCTACAAAGATAGACTTGCAGAAAATGTTAAAGAATTGACCCGTAATTGTTGGTTGACAGAATATCGTGTTTCACCACATACAAGGGATGTGCTACGAAAAAGAATAACACGAAAAAAATATGAAGAACATCCAAAACATATATTTCCGATGACACAAATAGAATTGTTCAATAAGTTCAAAGAAGAGCACAAATAAGTTAAAATTTCCATCAATACATTTGTGCAACAAAAACTATGGTTTGTTATACCCATCATTGTTCGTGACACTTATTGTTGTCATTATCATGTGGAATTTGAGTTATATTATGACACTTTTCTTGATTTTGGTAAAACTTTATGGTCAAGTTCACCTCGTCCTTCCACATTCTGTGATTTTATATCTGAAATTCTATGTGAAAAAGAAAGTGATGAATTATTTTACCAAAACAAATGTGTTGGTGGAAAGAAATGTGATCATTGTTGAAATCTAAGTTTGTTTCACTCAAAGTATCCTATTGATATGAATGATCAATAATTTTCTAATATAACAGTCAATTTGAAGAGATATGAATATATCAACAACACGACTCCACATTCTTCAAATGTTATTTCCAAAAGGATTGATTTGAAAGTAGATAAAATCCGTGTGATAGATTTTTTGAAGAAGTTTGAGGAAGAAATTTATAAATACACCAAGCATTCACATGGAGCTCGATGGAAAGACCTACAATTCAAACAATCCCGTGAAGTGTTTCCACTAGGGACAATTTTTTCTGTAGTTGATTTTGTTGAGAATTACACATTCGCTCCACAAAAAGAAATACAGAGTGAATATTATCATTCTGATCAAGTCACTATATTTGTCCATGTTTTATATAGACATGATCAACGGAGTCTTGATAACATAGAAAGCACCAACGAAAATCAACATGTTATTAAAGAATATCACTTTTATATAAGTCATGATCGAGCACACAACACACATTATGAACAACATTGTTATGATTTTTTTGATTCATTGAAAGAATGCGGGATCAGATTTGATCGACATTAGATGTGGTCAGATGGGTGTGCGGGTCAGTTCAAATCTTTACGATCATTATATTGGTTATGTTGTCTTCATAAGAAATCAAACATTACATATATTTGGAATTTTTTTGAGATAGATCATGGAAACGGAGAGCATGACGGTGCAGGAGCATGTGTAAAATGAGCTCTTCGAAGATATCAGATGAATCCTCATGCTGATGGATTTGAATCAGTTGATCAAGTTGTTGAATGGTGAAAAATGGCTCTAATATATGAAAATAATTCGTCAAGGGATGTGCACATGTGTGTCTATATATACATGTTACAAATGTACACATGATATTTTTATTCACGTGTTCAAATTTATATGATCTTTAATCATTTTCTTGAGAGATTTCAAGTTAACAAGTTCTTGTCTTGTGCATGTTTTTTTGGTATGTTGGAATCCAAGATGTAAAGAGATCAATCCAATATGAAGTTGGTACAATACATGGGACACGAAAAATGCATTCAGTTAAAATAAAACGCTATCAAAATGTGTTTGCATTTGATAGAAGAAATGAGTCTTGTTTTTGTTCAGTTTGCATAGAGTAGATAGAATTCATAGAGATTTGCGAAAATGAAAATGTGGAATATGTTAAAGCTTGGAGACTGTAACACCCCGGGTTTTGAACCCCCATTTTAAATAATGTATTGTTACAATGCCGAGAGGCCAGAGTTCCAAAACAATTATTAAAAGGTCAATGTGCCCAAGAAATGTAATGTTTTGATCATTATTAATAATAAATACATCGTTGGTTGCTAGACGAACAAGGACTAGAGTTATAGGAGGGTATGATTCCACAAGAGAGGGGGATTGAGGAGATAAATTTTATTTCCTATTCTATTTATGCTTTTGTCTAATGGAGGGGATCGGTTACGTGAACTTCTTGGGGGTGACCAGAAGGTTCTTGATTCCCCACGAAATACTTAAACCGCCCCTGGACTGTTGGGGGGGGGTTGGATTATAGCTTGTTTGCTCCTTCATCCATTTATGCATTCGTTCACTTGCTAGTGTGGAAACTCTCGAATCCTGAAGAGACGAAGTGGTGGGGCACGATGACGTCACCTAGAAATGATGTGGACCCCATAATTTTGAAGTGACGTGGCTTGCAAACGTCACCTGGGATGACATGGACACATGGAATGTGTGCCATGTGTCACTAAGTTTTGAGCATATGGAGGATTGAAATGTCAGTTAGAATTTGACACATGTCACCCTCCTGATTGGGCCACATGTCCGCTTCTAGTATTTCGTCACGTGGTGACAGATCGTGCAGTTCGGAGACTGGGTACTCCAGAGGAAAAATATGTGACAGTTGACGTTGGGTCGAGAACTCGAGAAGAGCCGAAGCAATTCACAACTGTTGATCTGTGAGAGACACGCGTCGATGGATCATCGACTTCGGGTGAAAGCACTCCAAGAGAAATTGAAGGCAGAGAGTTTGAAACTCCCAAAGCCTGAAGAGCCGAAGCGATTCATGGCCGTCAACCTGCGAGAGGACACACGTCGACAGATCATGAACTCAATGTAAAAGTGTTCCAGGGGGAAGCAAGCAGGGAAAGTTGAGACTTATAAAGGCTGGAGTTCCGAAGTGGATCTCTATTGTTGATCATGAAAGAGGACAAGGAGTATTGATCGGGTCCTAGTTGAAGGTTCCGAAGTTGCGAAGCACCAGGAAGGATTTGGCCGTGGTCACCTGGGGAAGTGGTTTGAAGGGAGTGCCTGTGAAAAATTAAATTCTGTATCGGCTAAGGGATAACATGGAAGTGTTATACGGTGCAGAGTGATACATATATGTTCTTCATGAATTGAGAAGAAAAATGACCCGTAACATGGTTTGGAAAATTTTGTTTATCATATGCTTAATTTTAACAAAATGGTCGCTTGCACATTTTGCAGAATTAAGGGGTTTAAACACATCATCTCAGAATGCATATTGAAGCATTGGAAGAAGGCGAGGGAGCCTCCAACCATGAAAAGGAGGTCGAAGGCTAGAATACCAGAGTTGGTAATGCAGAGACATTCCAATGGACACAAGGGAAGAGGAGAGCGGGAAACATTAATAGAAATGGTAAGAAGCTTGAAAATAGAAGTGGAGAGATACAGAGTAGACAATGAGAGACTGATGAGAGAGAAAAGTCATATAAAAGATTGAGTGCTGCAGAGCTTAAATCAGTTGCAGAGGCAAACGATGAAGGGATCAAAATCAAAACAAGAGGAAGAAGGCAGGTTTTGTGAAAGAAGAGAGGATCGTGGAAGAACTGGTTATTTGAGAAGTGTCAGCAGAACTCATAGACACCACTCACCTCCTTACTCAGAAGGAAAGTTTTATGCATTGGAAGATCCCATAAGCAGTCCATAGGTGTCTCCTGTTAGGCACCAGAGAAGGAGACATGGAGTGGACAGTTTTCAAGGAGATCTGAGGAAGCTTAAGCCACCCTCCTTTGATGGTGAGAAAGAAAGGGAAGATGATGCCGAAGCATGGTTTCTTGGACTGAGGAGATATTTTTAGTTGCATAACTATTCATCCAACCTAGAAGCTAGGATTGCCACCTACCACTTACACGGGAAAGCTGCAATGTGGTGGGATCAACTGAAGCAAGTTGAACATATTAATGAGAGTAAGATCACTTGGAAGCAATTCAAGAAGTACTTCCAGAAGGAGTACCTCTCAGAGAATTTCTGTGACAAGAAAATGCAGGAGTTCTTTGAACTCAGGTTGGGAAGCATGATTGTGGCAGAATATGAGAATAAATTCTTAGGATTGTTAAAATATGATGTGTTTATAAACAATGAAAATGTAAAGATACAAAGGTTTTTGAGTGGACTGCCATCCCTTTATAAAGAAAATATTAGGTATGATGAGCCCAATACCTTGACCGAGGCCATTAGGAAGGCTAAATACTTGTATGAACAAGGACATGGAAGAGAATCCCTGCATAAATTTTGGAAGGATAAGAGGAAGGATAAGTCCGATCAAAGAAGGAAAGGATTCAAACCTCCCTTCATTAGGAATGAGCCTAATATAAATCATCAAGATCAATATGTTAAGGGTGAATCGAAGAAAGAAGACTCCTTGGGAAAATGTAATATCCCCCGGTAGAGCCCTAGTTGTAATTATGAATTGTAAACATGTTTGTTAGGCTGGTGAGCCGAGTTATAATAAGCTAGGAGGCTTATGTGATGATTAGGCCATAGATCCTAGGATGATAAGGCCATGATCCTGTTTTGTATATGTAATTATGAAAAATCATTAATAAAAATTATACATCGCTACGTGTAGACCGACCACGAAAAAAGAGTGATGGGGGACTAAGCTCCACTAGGTAGGGTGAGGGAGGGGGCTAAGTGTCTAGGCTTAGGGGCTAAGCTAGAGGGCTTACCTATAAAGGAATAATATTATATTATTATTTCCAAAAGGCTAAGGTTGGACATATTCCGTGTTGTGCTAAGTTCCTAGGGAAAAAGGAACGAGTGCGAAGTGGAACGCATGCGGCTGGAGGAAGACATGTGTTGACCTGGGTGCATGCAGTTATAGTTGGAAATACAACCTGTTAGGGGGTTGCTCCCCATTCTCCCATCCTTTGCCTAAATTTTCTGGCCTCCATCGTCGATCTCTACATCTTTCACGCACCTCTGAAACCAATAACCCATGAAGTTGACCCGTGTTTTTCCTGTGAAGCCCAACATATCTGTACTTGCCAAAACCCCTGTTGTGCCTTACTGAATTGTGGTTTCTGCCATTCCCTAAGTTATGTTGAGCCTTGCTGTTGTCCTCACCTTGATGGAAACTGAGTGGAAGTTGGTTGAAGAAGCGGGTTTTTCAGGCCCGTGGTTGAAGAGGCAAGTTTTCAGGCCTATGAGCAGCTCTCTCCAGGTGAGAGAGTTTGTCGGAAAGTGATTTTTTCCTAGAGAAAGTCCAACACCAGCTACGGAGCTCTGAGAATTCATGATCCGACCTATTGCCGAGAACGTGAAAGGGGAAGTGGAGTAGCCGATGGAATGTGGAACAATGAAGGTGCATATTCCCAGGGTGGAACATGCATGTGGGGAATGAGAGTCCGTGTGTAGTGGGCGTAAGAAGGCTCCTGGAGAGAATCCTTCCATTTGCACTGTGCAGTCTCCTATAAACTGAGCCTAGTCTAGGATTCCCTTGCCTTCGGTGGAGCTTAGTCCTAGCTCAAGGGTGACCCACTGCTGAGCGTGATGAGCAACGTAGTCTAAGGCTGGGAGATTCGTGGAAGGTCTGCACGCAGTTGGTGTACTCTAATTGAAAGATAAGTACCTATCCCTATGTTCAATTACATGCTGTGTATATGTACATGTGTTATAATTGATGAATATTGCATGTATATGTTGTTATATTATGGATTTTCTAGTGAGTATTGCATGTATGCTTTTATTGTTATTTCCGCATTAAGCTATGTATGAATTATTGTCAATTCCAGCAAGAGTATGTATGGTAGCAATAATTCTTTGTTAGTTGTTTTAAATCCATTAGACATGCATGTTGTATATATATGTATGTTCCTTTGTGGCGTTTCCCGACCTATTGGTGGTCGGGGATGTTACATATTGGTATCAGAATAGTAAAGAAAAGGATAAGGTTGTTTGGGTAGCGTTACTCGGCAAGGGTCGGTGGTAGAGGACGTTACAAATTGGTATCAGAGCCATGGTTTCAACATTGAGCCTGTATGGGTTGAATAATTGGTCATTGGAACCAAGGTTATAGGGGGAAATTGTGTCAAGAGGAACATATTTCGAACCTCAGAGCATTCCGAGTGCTAAGAGGTTACCTTGGCCATGTTACAAATCTCATGAGGTGTAGCGGTATTATAAAACCACGATAGACGTGGTATTGGTCCATAGAGTAATGTGGGCCATAGGATCTGTTTGGGAGAAGGGGAATCCTTCACGACAGCCAGATCTAGAGAAAGTGCAGGTGGGTTACCATGGAAGCCCTTCGGACTTCGTGACTTTGGCGAAGTTAGGTACAAAAATAAGAGAAGGGTCGAAGCCCGAAGCTCCGAAGTCTCGGAGGAGATCTACACTATAGATTTAGGGAGAAGCCTTACCATTGGATCAAGCCAAGTTAAAAAGGGGAAAACGTAGTGGTGAAGGGTGAAAGCCCCCGAAACTCCGAAGTCTCAGAGGAGATCTACACTGTAGATTTGGGTAGAAGATTTACTATTGGATCAAGACAAGTTAAAAAGGGAGAAACAAAGTGGTGAAGGGAGAAATCCCCCGAAGCTTCGAAGTCCAGAGTTAAACCAGACTGTTTGTCAAGAGGGACATGTGTCAACAGATTGGCTTGTTCGAGAATTCAATGTTCAGTAGAATTAGTGTATGCTGGGGCGAGAACTCCTAAAGCCCGAAGCTTCGAAGCCCGAAGAGCCGAAGTAGTGATTCATGATGACATCACTTGGATTGACGTGAACACATGGGTTATGTGTCAGTGGGTTTTGAACCTATGGAAGATTGAAATTCCATTTGGAACGTGACACGTGTCACCCATCTGATTGGGCCACATGTTAGCTTCTAGTATTCCACCATGTGGCACTCCGTATGAGCATGGTTACTGGGGCCCTAATGTTACATAACATAGTTAAAGGTCGATGGACCCACACTGGCATTGATCATGATACATCAAGATTGACGACCAGGAGGCATTGCAGGGACCCAAGTTGCACGGGAGTTAATTCCCCAAGGTGGTATGGGAATCCAAACCACGATTTTACCAAGGGGTTATGTGTCATCTTTAGAAGAATTGTGGGACGAAAGGCAGGTTAATCAAAATTGCCGTTGCATGCATCTGCAATTTTAAAGGCGTTAAGTGATGTGACTATTCGATATCTTAGTTCAAGTACGAAAATTGTGGGTCCCAGTGGATGCGTGGCACCAGTTGTGAAGTACAGAGACTTGAAACTCTGAAAGATTGGTTCAAAAGGGATTGAAAGGAAGAACTTTCAAAAGTTTCATAATGACGAGGTGACGAGACGTAATGACATCACCAAAGTTGACATGGAAGTGTTCAAAGATTAACGGTTCGAGGTGTTGGGAGTGTGCGGATGTGAAATCCTCCGAAGTCTCGAAGCTCATATTCTTGAGGTTCCATAGTGAGTTCCAACCGTTGGATGCTGGGTAGTCGTGGACTGTTGACCAACCCTACTTCATGAGTTTGTCAATCCAGAACTCCGAGAAAATTGTTGTGATGTGCTTTGAAAACTTCCGAAGCCGGAGGCCCGAAGTCTCGAGTAAGTGCCTATTGATATAGCACTTGGCCACAACCCGAGGTCACATAGGTTGGGGGCTAAGAGAAAGGGGCTAGTGCCCGAAAATTATTGTAGAACAGAGCAGAGCTCAGAAAGAAAAGATCTGCGGGGATTCTTGATTGCTCGAGAATTGCAGAATGAAATATGAACGTTTTCTTGAATCAAATTGGTTTATGAATACTGTGGAAATTGTTAAGGACTGTTTGCCCTTGACCAATTTTTGGAGAACCTTGGTCATGTTTGACCAATTTTGAGACTTTGAGAGGCTGGTCGAAGACGAAGTGCCAGGTGAAGCGGAGATCACGGGATCTCGCCCCCTTTTGTGAGATTTTTGGGATTAGGGTTTATGTAACAGGTATGGGATGTCGGCCAATGGATTTACCCATGTTTAGGCCCCATTTGTAATGTATATATATATATATCTAGGTGATGTAAGAAAGTAGCGGAGAGACCTAGTAGAATCGACTTAGTGTGGAGCTAGAGGCTTTGTGCACACTATGTGTTAAGACTTGCAGAGCTAAGTGCAAGTGATTATAAGAAGCTGGTGTGTAGACTGTGTAAGAAGGATTTGTGCTGTGACCTAACTCGGGAAGGAGGATCTGGCGAGGTGCTCGCAGATCTCCTGTCCTATGCAGAGTTGGCTTTGTGTCTATGTGCATTGAAAGAAGATAATAAAGAGAAGAAGAGTTGGTGGACATAGCCCCATGTTGGGGGTGAACCACGTATATCCCGTGTTGTGATTTCTTTGTGTCATTAATGTGATTTATGATTAGTGATGAATATTTGTGTATGTTAGATGCATCTGGTATAGTATCTTAGTGTTTAATAACTTGGATGAATGCTAGATCTGTTGATGCTATGTGCTAAATGGTCAGATATGCTAAGATCTTGTTGAATACTGCGCTGTTCTATAATTAGGGTTTTACCTGCGATGTGAATAAAGGGTTAAGGACTAATGAATGTTAACTGCTAAGTGATCTATTAAAGCATTGTGATCACAGATTTGTGTCCCATCTAGGTTTCATACACTTGAGTCCTACAACCACCCCTGCCTCTACCTCGGGTGAGACTTCATCTGCTTCGCAGATGTTGCCGAAAGGGACGGTCTTTAGGGTTTTTTTGGTGCACTGTTGAAGCGTTGAACCCTGGGTCTGCCCCTATGCCAACAAATGGTTCCGTTGCCAGGACCTAAAATTGTGATTGCTGGGAACTGAGGAAAAGAGAAAGCTCCGTGCGTAGAACTGTTGCTGTAGTGTGCGGTACTCTACTTGACTTGTGAAGCTCTGTGCTAAGAAGAGAAGTCTGATTTGAAGAAAAGAGGTAATATCATAAGGCTTTGTGCTCTGATAAAGGTAAGATAAGTGGAAATTTTTGTTTCGAAAGAATGGATCTAGGTATATTTGATAAATTTTGTCCTAGTCTGAAAACTAGGGCACAACTATAAGAAAGAAGATATGATATGAATAGATCTGATAAAAATAGTGAAAGATATCTTCTCCCTATGCATAGAAATAATTTTTGGACTAACAAGTGGATGAAGGATCCTAGAAATATTTTTTTGCAGGTCTATCACTATGATCCCAGTGCGCAGTACAGGAAAGGTTGGGGATCGTTTAAGAGAAAGAGAGGATTGACATTATGTTATAATTGCAGAAGGCCGAGACATCTTTCTAAGGAATGCTCTGGTAGAATTACTATTTTCCTTTGTTGTAAAGCTACTGGACATGAAGTTTTGGATTTCCCTAGAATGATTGCTAAATTTGAGAAGATGAATATCAGACAAGAAAACCATGAGGAAGGTCAAGAGACTAAGAATATGCTAAAGAACTAGAAAGAATCAGAGGCTATATTATTGTAGATGAAAGAAACAATGAATGATCACAGAGACATCAGTTTATCAGAGATTTTAAAAGAGAAAGAGTGCATAGAAACAAGAATAGGAGACTTCGACATAGACTGTGTATTGGATGCAGAAACATAGGTGAACATTATGACATAAAGTACTTGGGAAATCTTAGGAAAGCTTGCTATGATTCCTTCATTGGGAGGAATATGATTGTTTAAAGGAAATCTGATAACCCTATGTTGAAGACTTGCCCATGTACCTATGGTTTCTCATGGAATATCAATAGAAGAAGAATTCAAGGTCATTAAGTTTGCTGAGAACAACGCTCCCTTTGCACTTTTGTTAGGAAAGAATTGTATTGAGAGAGATTAGATCCGAAGGAGAGAAGAAGAGGAAGCTATAGAACAGTAAAAGAAAGAATTAAGGGATTTCATGGCTAAGAGAATAGTGCGCTTAATAAAAGAACAAGAGGACAAGTCGAAGCAACTGAGGACCAGAGAATTAGCTGTCGAAGTTGAAAGAACACAAGAAGGCTTAAAGAACCTATCCATGTAGGAGAGTAGAGAACCCTCCAGAAACAATAAGAGAAGAAGTATTATCCTTGAACCTTGGGAAAGATCCTCAATAGTACGAAGTTACTATGCTAAGAAAGGATAAGAACAAAAATGCAAAGAGGAATCCAGAGATGCAGATCACAGGAAAGAAATATAGAAAGCTCAGTAAGAAGAAAGCAAAGCTAGAAAAATTGCAGGAGGTTCCAGAGAGGTCTTTGTAGAAGGAAGACTTGCAGAACTTGAACCTCGCCGGAATTGCAGAACAACACCGACTGACACTTTTCCACGACGAAGCAATATGACCGTTAGAACGACACTCCAGAACAACTATAAACGTAGTTATTTACAGAACGTTCACCATCATACCATTGGGACCACGCCATAACAAATGGAATTGTATTGATCGAGGCATTCCTACCCGTTGGAGGAGTCCGTTATGACGTTTTCTATTTATCCCGTCGAGCGTTGCATTGAGGACACTTTCATGAATTGTGATTATCCGAGCCCACAAAGAACTAATCGCTTTCGTGCAGTGCTTATTGTAACCTCGCCATTCATTTTGCTACCTTGATTGTTTATTCACTGACCCAAGATATCTTATCTCGAGCGTGTATGTCGGGCAACCTTAGCGCAGTAGAAAAATCCTTCGAAGAAATCCTCATAGACCTCGTGGCTGAGAAGGTCCTGTCCGCAAGAGTACAGGCCTCATCGATGAGGGGAGTGGAAGCATCCCCATCGACTGCACGTCGATCTGGACCCTCCTGAACTGCAACAAAGAAGAGAAGCAATAATCGTGATGACTTGGCAAACAAAAAGGTCATCCCATCAATCCTGCTCGACTATATCCCACCTCTGGCTAGCACTGTTAGTCATGATAGCGTCCCGAGGGACTTCGACTATACACTGATTACTGCGAACCTATCGAAGCGGATACACGCAATTGGACTGCAGTTAGGCCAGATTATGACGTTGAAGATCAGTGACTTCAACTTAGGAGACCACAAGAACTATGGCATGCTCGCACCACACAAGTACTTGACCAAGACAACGGGGATGAAGTCAAAGATAATCCCCCATTCATGGACTATGGACATCATGAGGTCCACCATTCTTAATGTGATGAAGATCCCACACTTTGGTAGACATCAAGAGGTTAACACGTGCGTTAAACTCCTCCTATCATGCTACCATGGTGGTTACCTGTGGTTGGATCGACGCATCATAGTAGATCCGACGCTGATCCATTGGATCACTGGATTAAGCATGAAAGGACCAGATCCCCAAGATTTTTACCCAGGGAAGGCTACAGATCGCACCTTGGCGCAACACATAAAAGAAACCTACAACGATGTGGAGAAAGGGAAGCGGGGCTACAAGGTAGCCTCCATCCAAAATGGCACAGTGCACCTAGCTTGCTAGTTGATCACTGGTAAGCTCATTAGGAAGAACAAGCCAACGCAGGTCACGGGGTTTGTCGTCGACCTCACAGGAAAATGCGTCGAAGGGATGCAAATGAACTGGGTGAGCTACCTCATCAACCAGTTAGAGAAAGACTTCTGTGAAGCTCAGGATCAGGGCTACGAGTTCCATTTTAGTTGGCTACTGATTCTCATCACTTTCATTGCTTGGGATATGTCGGAAGGAGCGACCTTCCCTGAAATTGAGCCATCCAAACCACTAGTTGCTAAGTTCACTACACTATGGTATTCGAGCAACATGGAAAAGCAATGGCATTCAAATGTGGTGTTTGAAACCTATTATTTACAGTTGAAGAGGGCCATTAAATCCTTCTCTCGCATGATGCCGGACACTCTGCACAGGTTCAGGCCACTTTCGAAGTTCCGCGCAGACAGGCACTTCATCTATATCACTGCGCGCGGAGACGAACAAAAAGAAGAGCTCCATTCCTATTACAAACTCACAGAGGAGGACATGGAAGAAATAATCAAGGAATGACCTACAGAGTTCCTTGTACTGGTCGAACAGATAGAACTTTCTGACCCTGACCTCATTGGAAGTCCTGTAGTCACTCACAAAGAATATGATGCACCCAACAACAACAGGAAGAAAAAGAAGGAAGGGGTACAAGAATTGAGCAGTGCATCAAAGGAAACTACACCAGATTCACCTGAAGGAAGAGGATGTGACAAAGTAGACAAAGAATAGGACAAAGGGGAAGAAAACAAACAATAACATGGTGAAGTAACACCACCTAAGGATCCCATCACAGATGCTGAGACATCCAAGAAAAGAAAGGGTTCCTTGCAGAAACCTTCATCACGAAAGAAGTCAAAAGAAAATAAACCTCCATTTCAGATTGTGCTCATGGTAGATGATATTGACCTCATCATCTCCGCTGTATGAGATACCTCAGAGGACATTTTGCAGTGAAGAGAAGCCAAACAAGAGACAATGTTTGACAGGATCGAGGCAGAGATCAAAAGGGTACAACAAGATCTTTATTCGAGCCACGTAGTGTCTATTGCACGGTTGTCAGCAGGGGACATAAAAGTAGGAGATGAGCCTGCCCAGCTACGCAGATTAGCAGAATCGACCGAGGCTCACCTTCGTCAGGTCTAGGAGGAAAAGGAGTAGTCCACATAGGCATTAAAAAAAGCAAAAGAAGAAGCCTTAGAGAAACACTGGATTGCGCAACAAGAGAAAGATGACCTCCAGGAAAAGTTTGCAAAGCATAAAGCGCAGATCCAGAAGGAAAAATAACAGTTTCTCATAGAGAATATGGGAGTCAAGGAGGTGGTCACCAGAGTACTTCGCTCTATGCCAGACCTCGCATAGATAGAAGAAGACATAGTGGAGAGTCAAGTGGAGAAGCTTGCTAAATCTATTCAACAGCTTCAAGCAAGAGTGGCAGAATTGGAACTAAAAGTTGTGCCAAGCACTCCACAAGAAGTGCGAGATTTGAGGGAAGAAATTGCTTGGAGCTCAGTAGAAAAATCAAGGCATTGGGCTTAGAATGCAAGCAATTAAGTAGTCGAAGTGTGCAGACCTACGAGCACCTTGCACAGGACCCATAACTAAGGACATTGGAGTCACAACTCCAGGAGACAAAGTAACAAGCCGTCACAGTACAAGCATAGTTGAAGCCGCTATCAGTAGTCGAGAGGATGAAAAGGTCCCAATAACAACACACCATTCAACAACATGTCCATGCCATCCAGAGTAAAGTCATGGAAGTGACCTAGAGGCTACAACCAGTACAGGATGAAGCCTGCACTCTTTTTGAGGAGATTGAGGGACAAGGTACACAACTAGAACAAGTAGTCACCACGGTGGAACACCGATTAGAAGGACCGATGATCGAGAAATTTATTCAGGAGTTCGCCGAGCAGGAGGCTCTGGCGAAGCAGAAGGTCGAAGCAGCTCGAGGCCTTTGAAGCAGAGTTTCCCAGATCATAGTGACTCGGGACAAGTCATAGGTGAGTGTTGGGGGCCTATTGGCCCTCGACCAAGTGTTGGAGAAACTTGGTCGTGTTTGACCAATTTTGGGACTTCGACAGGCTGGTCGAAGATGAAGCACTAGGCGAAGCAAAGATCACGAGATCTCTCCCCCTTTTGTGAGATTTTTGGGATTAGGGTTTATGTAACGGGTATGAGATGTTGGCCCATGGGTTTACCCATGTTTAGGCC
>JASDQU010101876.1:76853-87898 GCA_032191745.1 Picea mariana
GGTATGAATTGTCGCTTTAACCTAGGGAATAATGTAATGAAGTCTGACCTACGTCACAATATTAAGATATTATGACGACATGATCAGTATGGACTGGTGGGAATCACATGATGTGATACTCAACTGTGAGATGAAGCGGTTGAGTTGGACTGACAATGAGGGACATAGAAGTGTGATTGTAGGAAGAAAATAGGGAGTATCCCTGAGGTTCATTTCTTCCTTACAACGATAGAAGAGACTGCGCAGGGATGCAAGCTCTATGAAATCTTCGCATTGAATGACAAGGGCATAATGAAAGGATTAGAAGGACCTTCCTGTGGCACGAGTACTGCTGACATGTTTCAAGAAAATTTCCCTGATTGTCGCACACAAGAGAGTTGGAGTTTAAAATCGGCTCGAACCTTGGAACATAATCGGTAGCGAGAGTGCCTTATCGGATGTCAACCCTTGAGTATAGGAGTCGAACATGCAATTGAAGGAGTTGTTGGACCTAGGACTTATACGTCCAAGTGTGTCACCTTCGGGTGTTCCTGTTATTTTCATATGGAAGAAGGATGGGTCGTGGAGACTCTGCTTGACTATCATCAAGTATTCCTTGACGAAATATTGATATATTCTTGGAGGACAGAAGAACTTGACGAACATTGTTCTTGGTGCTATAGTGTTTACGAGGGAACAAATCACGGGAACTGTCGAAATGCTCTTTTATCATTCGAGGATTCACCATTTGGGGCATGTTATCTTCGACGAAGGTATCGCCATGGATTCAACGAAGGTAGAGGCTACTATGGAATGTCTTGCGCTGACGAATGTCCCAGAAGTGCATAGATTCATGGTTTTAGCGAGATATTATTGACTGTTCGTCAAGGGTTTTTTGAAGATAGAAAATCTGATTACAGAATTGCAGAAGAAGAACAAGAAGTTTGTTTGGACCGAGAAATGTGTAGAAGCATTTCGAAGGCTCAAGGAGCTGTTGACGATGGTGTTGATACTAAAAATCCCAAACATGGATGAGGACTTCTTGGTATGCATTGACACATCCAAGGAAGGCTTAGATGAAGTCCTAATGCAAGATGGTCGAGTGATCAATTACATCTTGAGAAAGTTAAGGAATCATGAGGAGAACTATGCGACACACGACTTGGAGTTATTAGCCACTGTGTATGCACTGAGAGTGTGGGGACACTACCTGATGGGAATGTAATTTAAAAAAAAAAATGGACCACTGTGGTTCGCAACACTTGATTACGTGAAGTGACTTGAACGTGCGGCAAAGGCATTGGTCAAAACTGCTTAACAAGTACGATTTTGAGATTCCCGACATCCAAGGACCAATAAACAGAGTTGTGGATGCAATGAGTCGGAGGCCACGCATATTGCCTATGGTGCCTCTTTAGACGAATCTTTGTGAAATGATTCTAACTACAGCGCGACGATGACTGGTATAAAGAGGTTAAGGAATTCTATTAGACAAGACACCATGTTGGTACCAAAATTCGGATATACTGCGGACAATGATGAATCATTGAGATATAATAACCGGATTTAGTTACTACCCAACAATGAATTGAGAAGTTTTGATCTTATACGAAGCTCATAGAGTAGTGTACATGGCTCATCCAGGAGTCATGAAGATGAGGACAGACCTTAAGCCATTATTCTTCTGGAAGTTATAAAGACGAACATCGTCAACTGCATGGCGAGATGTCTAGAAGGTCAGCAGGTGAAGGATGAACATAGACATCTGACAGGATTTCTACAACCACATGCTATTCCAGAATAAAAATGGCAGGCCATTTCGAGGGAATTCATAGGGGGAATTGCCGTTGACGACAAGGAGGCACGACTCGATTTTCGTGATAGTTGACACTTTGATGAAGAGTTCACATTTTTTCCATGTGCATATGACGTATCAGGCGCCAGACATAGATAAAGTATTTATCAACGAAATAATGAGATTGCATGGCGTGGTTAAGAGGACCTTATCCGATAAGGTAATCTGTTGTTGCTAGATGATTTGGACTAGTTCCCAAGAAGCCTTTGGAACACCACTGGATTTGAGTACAACATGTCACCCTGAGATAGACAGGCTGACCGAAGGAATGAACCAAATTTTAGAAGGTTGTATTACATATGTATAGGTTGGACCAACAAAAATGTTGGGGATAGTTCTTGCCACTGGTCGCGTTTGCGTGCCACAACAACCATCAAGGTACTGTTAAGATGGAACCATTGAGTTTCTCTACATGCGACCATGTCAGATGCCTTTGAGATGGGATAGACTTGAGGATTGGGTCTTGGTAGGACCAGAAGCAATCCAAGAAATGGAAAAACAAGTAAAAATGATAAGAAAAAGGGCTGGAAGAAGTGAAAGATTGGCATAAGGGTTTTGCTGATGCGCATCGCGTGACCCTAATTATGAAGTAGGCCTATAGGCTAGTCGTGCCTCATTCTTTGAGGCATTGCACAATGTTTTTCTTGTATATGTTGTGACATTATGTCAGTGATCCTACGCATGTGATTGACTTGAGTTCTTTGTGGGTGTCAGATGATGGTGCACTCACGACGGAGCCAATCTGCTTTCTGGACCATCGCATTCGACAACTGCGGTGTCGAATTGTTGATCAAGTCAAGGTCCAGTGGGACAATTATAGTGCACACTCAGCTATCTGGGAAGACACATATGATATGCATTAGCAGTTTCCATTTTTGTTTAATAGCTAGACATTTAGATATTGTCAGATACCTTATTTCTGCACTTGTATACTATGAAACTTCGGGACGAAGTTTAAAACAAGAGGGGGTGTATGTAACATCCCACTCTTGCGCGCACCCGATGTGACTTATTCTTTGAGGACACTTGCGTGCAAGTGATTCAGTTCATTACATGATTGACTGCTTCTCTTATGGATTATGATGATGAGATTGTGGATTATGATTTGATGTTATGTTATTATGTATAGACATGTGCTATTGACTGGTTTCTCCTGAGTGTGCAGGACTCTTGACAGATTGAGGATGCTGATGGCATCGATGGACCTCTTTGGACTTTGGATTGAGTCAGAGAATGGACTATATATGGTTTGAGTATTTCTGTTATTGCATATGTGATATATGCCTGGGTATATTATGATGTTGTTTATGGATCGCTGACATGTTTCATTGATGGATGTAGGTTGATGATTTCTTCCTAATTAGACTCACATTTGGAGTAAGGGGTCATGCACGACAACTAGAGATATTGTGTGAGAGGTGTGGCAACATCCCTGCCACAACCTACTAGCACTCCCGTTGTGGCTCGAACTATAGGTTAATGATTACCTAGTTCGAGAGATCCACAATGTCGTGAGGGCAGACTGCGATAGTTGCTCACGAATATTCTAAGGGGCGCACAATAAGGCAAGTTTCTTATTCCTTAGAGGCCCTTAGTCTCCCACAAGGTCGCCTCACAGAGTATTGACTCCAAGGGCTGGACATCTACCAAAATCAGTCAAAAGGAAAGTGGCACCCTTGGAGCACGTAGTGTGTTTTGAAGGGCACATTGCATAAATGAAACATGAATGAAGGCAAGTGGCATCCTTGGAGCATGTAGTGCGTATTGAAGGGCATGCCGCGGTTTAACATTGGTGAGTCAATGCACCTAGGTACCTAGAAAACAATATCTCATTTTGACCTGGTTAGCCTTAAAAAAAAATGTTGCATGAGTAAAGGTTAATTATTATAAAATTTTCCTTAAAAACAATTTTGCTAAGCCTAGTTGAAATTAGAGCATAGGTCTAATTGGGGTATAAGGACTAAAACTAATTAATCAATTAATAAAGGGGGGAATAAAGAAAAATAAAATTTAAAAATTAAAGGAGAAATAATTTATCCAAAAAATTTAATTGTTGGCTATGTGAAAAACTTGCTAATTTAGAACTTAGACAAAAAAGGGGAAACTTAAATACAAAAGGAATGTGGAACATAGGAGGGAATCTAGTCTAGAGAACTTTCCATTTTAGAACTCAACTAAGCTTTAAGAAGGGCGTCAGTTATTAAGGAAATTTGAGAGAATGAAGGGACATCGAGGAGCGTTTTTAGGAACGCTTTTAGGTGGGTGAGGGAAATTGGAAAATTAATTTAATTAATTAAATGAATTTCTGGTACAACTAAGGGATCAGGTGACAAGTGTATGGGGGACAATTTTACTAATAAAAATTTAATAAAAAGAATTTAATGTGCATTTTGGAAACTAGTCACTAAGAGAACTCTATAAAAAAAATGGAGGAGGAGAATGGATCACGACCCGTATGTAGGGTTATGCTGCCATATTTTTCTTGACTGATTTTTCTTGTGGGAGTAGGGATACCCAGCTCGAATTGAGAGTGGTAGCTCAACCTTGCGAGGTGAGCTGGGAGCTAGCTTTTCTCTTTTTGTGTGCGTGGGCCCTTTGCGGCTCGGGGGGCTCAGGGGGAAGAAGAGTACCCCTAGCTTTGGCTGGAAGGTACTGGTGAGGTGTCAATGATTAGCAAGCGGGAACGAGGAGGATCACCAACAGTTGATCATCGAGAAGTCCATCCGACGGTTACGGTACCCATGTTTAAAATGTAGTTGTAATTTAGTTAAATTTTATATATGGATTTGTATGTTGATGGAATGCGAAATGGAGTTCTGATGTGTTGGGCATGCTTGCTCGCCGTTGTCTCCTTTCCACAACCCTTACTTGAGAGTAAGGAATGAATTTGATGAAAATACTCGTCTTCTCCCTAGCAAATCTACAGTGTCTGAGTTTAACCATCCAATTTCTTTAAACGCTGAAAGCAACCCTTTTTTTAAAATATAGCTCGTGGATATAAAGTAACAAAGGTGTAGTTTGCCGACTAGAAGCGTTCAGATTTTAATTTGTTTCTTAACAGACAACTAGGAAGTAAATTTTGAAGAACTGCAATTTACAGCGAAACGCATTATTGTTTCAAATTTTCCTTGAATGGACATTCTATGAAATGCATATCAGGAATTTATTTATTAATAGTTTAACAACTGGATTAGATTCAAATATTTATATAATACAATTCAGTAATGGATTCCAATTTCAAAGACAAAAAAAACATACAGATTTGACCATTTCCTTTAAAAATGAAAGTTTATTAGCTATTTTAATGAATTTCTGAATTCCAAAACTTCAACCCAAGAAGATCCTCTACGATTTAGCCTGAGTTCGAAGGGACATAGGAGCCTTTACGTCGTCGGCATGGTCCCCACCAGTCCCGTCACGGAGAACGAGTTTCATGAATGGAATCCTGGCATGTCTAAAACCTTGACTAAGTTCATGTCTTTCCCAGCGACCTTCTCAGGTTTTGCGGAGAGGTCCTTCTCCTTTTGCTCACCCCTACCTATCTCGAAACTTCTTTGGTGCCTTTCCCTTCGCGAATGCAATCTAATCCTTGTGTTTTTCCTTGTGGAGAACTTGAGTCCCTTGTCATACCATTTCCCAGCAAAACGATTTCGCCTCTGCGTTTTCTGAGTAGCTCTGTGTGATCTCCTTACTATCTGCTCAGAATACTCATGTTTTCTGAGTAGACATGAGTATTCTTCCCTCATTACCTGCTCTATTAATATTTAGTTTGTTTTCTTATTATTGTTTTCATAACGGGTCAGTGAATTGAATTCCTGGCGCATGATTAAAAATGGTTTGAACACTGCAGAATATATAGATGGTTAAGCTCATTCTCAAGCCAATAACTCTCGCTACAACTAGTTTTGTATTGTTCCAACCCCACTTCCAAACTTTTACTATGCTGCCACCATGTTCAACTTTCCAATACCCACTCTCATCTCTATTGATGATAATGTGACTTATTACAGTTTGTTAATGCTTAGAGTCATTGATATATGTTACGTATTATAAAGTTTGACCTTTAATTGTAGGTTCTCATGTTTAGCACTGAAATACCATACTCTTGCTTACAATTTGCCACATTGTTATGTCCTAGGGTCCATTATCCTTTAGTGTAGTGGTAACTAAGCCTGTTTGATACCCTTCCATTGACAAGTGGCCATGCAAGTAAAGTGAAACAACTTGCAATATTTTGAGTGTTCAAATGTCTGATGTTCTACATAAAAAATAACATTGGAGAAATTTGTTTGAAATAATTTGTCTTTACAATATTACTTTGAAGGAATATTTAAAAAGTTTGGGATCTGAAGGTTAGCTACACCTGCAAGGGATGCTAGAAAACGTTCAAGAAATATCTCCAGAAAATCGATGGTAAGAAACGTTGGGATTCGACATGTTTGCATATAAATACTTCTGTTTTTGTTGTAAGTGTAGGTCGCGTGTTTGAGGCTGGTTATAGATGTTTAGTAACCATATGGCTTCTTGTTGCAGTTGTGTACACTGTCACTATTGATGCTGACGAGAAGAAGGTGATAGTGAAAGGGTATGTGACTTCAGTCGATGTCTTGTTGAAGAAGCTGCTGGAATCCGGGAAGCGTGCGGAGTTGTGCCCGTCTGCTCAGAATAAATAATAGAACGAGGCCAAGACTCATAATAACAGAAAGAGCAGAAATTGGGCGAAGATGTTGGTGATGATAAGAAAGAACATGCAACGATGGCTCAGAGCGAAAAGCAGAAGAAGAAACCCAAGGATCCGAAGCAACATATAGAGAAGAAAGCGGGAAACGATAGCAGTGGAAATGAGAATGACAATGCAGCGGTGGCTCAGAGCAAAATGCAAAACAAGAAGCTTAAGACCCAGAACCAACAGAAAGATCAGAAATCGAGTCGACACGAAGGTAAAACAATGCTTCCCAACATCTGAAAATGAGTTAGTATGGTAACTTATAGGGAAATAAACTGTGCATTATAAAGGAGGGATAAGAGAAGACTTTTACACATAATGTTAGCAGATCAGAGAATCTACAAGAATACACAGCCCACTGCACAACAAGCACAGTCAATCTACTCATTCGCTCCTCAAAACACTCACAAGAACAACAATAGAGACAAGTCCCTGATTGGAAATTCAAACCTGTAGTTATCCATCATTTCTCTAATCCTTACAATACAATCACCAAAACCCATTACTCTAAATTGGCACACAAACCCAAATAATGGCGTTCAACCCAGTTGCAATGCCCTCTAGCTTGTCTGCACAACACTTTGAGCGTATGGCTTCATCTGAGTAACACAATCCCTTTCCCCGTTTCACAGAGACATGCTCATCTCATTACATAGAGAGAGGTTGGTCTCTTTATATTCAAAGATCACAATTAGTTACCATCCTAAATTCCTCAACCGTTATACCCCTAAGTTTAGGGATAGTTAGATTGACAACAAGAGCATCCTAAATAATTAACAGAAACGCATTAAAACCCTAAATTAGGTTTAGGGATACTTGGAATGACCCACTAACATTGTAGCTGCCAGGATTTTGGGAAATGGGACTCACCACACTGGTAGCTAGAATAAAAACACAAGCATCCTAAATTCCTTCACAGAAAAGCATTAAACCCCTAAATTTAGGGCTTGTTGGAATTACACTAATAAAATTGAAGCTGTCACAATTTTGGTTTTTGGATATTCACCACTTCTAGGTGGAATAACCACACGAGCATACTACATTCCATTAGAGAAATACATTAAACCTCTAAATTTAGGGATAGTTGGAATCACACCACTAACATCGAAGCTGCCCCCGATTTTGGGTATTGGAGACTCGCCACACTTTGCTCACAAATTTATATAATCAGATTCCAAAAAAAAAACTGCCACACTTTGCTCACAAATTTATATAATCAGATTCCAAAAAAAAAACTGCCACACATTGCCCTCGCTGTTATTTATCTTCATGCCCCTTGGCATCAAAACCTGTTTTTTATTCCTTACAATTAACAGATCTAGCGGCTCCCAAAATTCTCTTAATAAATGTTGACAGATATCATTCACTATCAATTTTGCATTTGACAAGGGCATACCTGTCTAAACTAATGGTCTAGTCATATGCACATCAAGCCCAAAGCTTGACGTGGATATGATTAGATTCGGGTTTAGCTGGTGTGCTTGAGTACTCATATTTAGGGCTTAATACACTATTATATAGATAGATAGGCGTACACACTGAATTGATACACTGTTATATAGATAGGCGTACGCAAAGTTTATTACATCACCCCAGTCCTTTTGGGGCTTTGGGGCCATGGAATCGATCTCATTTATCTGGGTGTTAAAGCAATGAATGCTGGATCATCACAGTTACAATATAATAGATATTTAAGTTTAGAATAATTTGTTTTGTTAGAATGTTTTGGAGAACATAATTTTTATAGGTTGCAAAGATAAGTTGGAGAAATAGTGGTAAGGATTTAAGAAAATGAGATTTTATCAATTTGATGGTTATTTACAGAGGAAAACATTATTTATAAAATAAAATATTTTTACATAAAAATTTACACCAATTTCTTAATTTAAACTAAATTTTCATATATAAAAGAAAAAATGGAAAAATCTAAATCAATTAAGAAGATGGAAAAACATATAACAACTAAGAATTTCTATTTTTATTTTGTAAATAAGGAGAAATTGATGAAAGAGTATATGTGATGCTACATTATCTTATGTGGAAACTAATAAGATATAAACACTTAATTTGATATGAACATTTAAACCATTGTTAAATTTTCTAACAAAACAAATAAATTCTTATATAAAAAATGTTCTAAAACACCATAAAAAATAATATATGATATGTTGAAACATCTTCAAAATAAATTAGATAAAAACTGAAAAGGTTTTTGCTTCTCTAACCTTACAATGCCTCCAATAAACATAAGCAAGAAAGCTTTATTAGATAATTTTTACTAGCCTATCTTTTTTATATAAGTGTATATTTTCATTGTATAGATGATGGGCAAGCAGAGAAAGACGCATTATTCACTGAGCGTCCATTGTTTATGATGAAAGAACTAGAAGATGCTGCGAACAATTTTCATGATGATAACAAGCTTGGGAAGGGAGCATTTGGGTCTGTGTACAAGGTAACATTGGCTATATCTTAGACCCCGTTCTGGCTTGAAAACAAATATATAGTCTAGAAAAACAATTAAGATTTACTCGACAAAATCTTTCACACTGAGCATTTGTCTGAATTTCTCAGGGAACTAAGAAGGATGTAAAACAAATGCCTGTGAAGAAGCTGTTGTCAACATCTGATCAAGGAAGAAAAGAATTTCTGAATGAAAATCTTTTGGCCAAAACGCATAAACAATTCCTGTGTAAAAACGCATAAACAATTCCTGTGTCGACACCATTTTCTATGCATATTTTTTTTAATAAAATTGAAAATATTGTAGTCCCAAGTCGCACTTCATGACATCTTTGGTTTGGAATTTATATTCTTGGTTCAATTATTATCTTCTAGGATCTAGTGCTACAATTTCTTCTGCAAATAAATTTCACTTTATCATCGCTCAACTCCTAAAAGTATCTTTCCATTGGAATTTGAATATGCAGTGGGTATATGGCACTAGAGTATTTTGGGTGCGAGCAGTTATCTATAAATGCAGATATCTATAGCTTTGGCATTGTTCTCCTGGAAATTCTCACCGGAAAAAATATACCATCTGAAAAGGGGATGCTTTTAGGATGGGTGAGATACTCTGAGACTATTCTCGTTATATTTCCCTCCGAGGATATCTTCCTTATCTAGACATGTTATTTAGTTAATCTATAAACTGTTTCACTGATCTATAAACGGGTTTCAATGATCTATTTTGATATGAATTCCTCATCTATTGACTTGTAGACTAATTTATCAATAAACTAAATTAAATCCCATATTATGGATCTCTCCATCATGTATATATTTTATGAAAATGCAGGTTGGGAGTTCATACTAACGACGAGAAATTGAGAGTACGATTGATCCAACAATAATTGAAACACGATATAAGGAGAAAGCGTTAAGATGCATTCATGTTGGCCTTTTGTCTACACAAGACGATTCATTGCGTCACCCACTAATGTAAGAAGTTACTGCAATGCTTTCAAATTCTGTGACATTACCAATTCCCACAAAGCCACCTCCATATAATTTTTCATTTCTGACTCTTTTGGTTTCAAATATGAGATTTGATGTCGTAAATTTATGTATAATGAAGAAGAGATAGAGATCATTTTCCTTGGAGACCCTTGGAGATCATTTGTGTTCCCTTACTATGAATTACTACACAACATACAAACTGTTATCTCCTCAAATAACACAGTCAAATTTGTTTATTTTAGGTGATAGGAAGTCGTTAAAAAATACATTTCTAAATTTTTTAAGGTTCATTTTTTAGAGCCTTAGGTTTGTAGTAAATTTTGAAAAACATTTGATTTGGTTTTCCCTTCAAAAAATTCAAAACTCAGGTTTCGGTAGCTAAGCACCTTTTCGAAAGGGCTTCTAAGCCACCGAAAGTGCAGAAATTCTGCGTTTTTACTAGGTTGAGCCATAATTTTCAAACGATGATTTTGAGCAACTGGAAGATCATTTTGAGAAACGGTCGGAGGTTTTTGTGCCTAACATATCAAAGACCAATAACCTCTCTCAATTTTCCTACAGGTCTCATATATAGGGAGAATCGAATTCATCTCTGAGCCCTAATTTTTGGATCTCATAATTTACCTGTTTGACACATGTATTTGAATGAAGATCACAGGCAAATAAAAATGAATCTCAAATAACTGATAGAGGTTTTTTCTCACAACAAACCGATATAAAAAAAATTCTCTCAGTTTTCCAAACTCTATTTTTATTTGAGAGATATGGGAGAATATTTGAGAGGAATATTTCCAGAATTTTCGGTGGCTTAGGCGAACATTTCAACTGTTCATTAGCCACCGAAAGCACATACATGGCAGAGAGGTCGTATTTTTGCCCAGATCTAACTTTTTCTCAGCCAAACATCTCGAGAATGGTTTCTTAAGATGCATGATAATTAAATACATCAGATTTAAGGTTTTGTCTTGATGTATGAGGTGTTTTAGATGGTGGCAAAATGGAAATAACCACCTATTTTCTGGGCAC
>JASDQU010101876.1:128384-138982 GCA_032191745.1 Picea mariana
TAAATTAGTCTAATATAAGGTTAGGAATGGTTAGCAAAGAGCTTGAGGTATAAGGTTTGAGGGTTGTTTTTATCAATCAATCAAGTGCAAGGTATAAACCAATGTCTTTAGGGATATTGGAGTCACGTTTTGCAGAAAAAATCTTGAAGGAAACAAATGATAATGTGTGAACTAAAGACAAGAGGGAGAATGGTTGAGGTTTTGGTAACCCAAGGCCTCAATCACCAAACCCTAGAAGGAAAATGACTACTGGGAAGTAGGTAACCCTAGGCCCTAGCAGTTTTCCTTCTTCTTTGGGTCATGCTTGAGATAAATAAAAGCATGATGAAGCAATGATGTTAGAGTGCTACAAAGGTAGGGCTCTAGCACATGCTTCAATGGATATGTCTTCTAGCAAAATCTAGTAGGTGGATAGTTATTGAGATAAGGACAATAACATGTGCTTAATCTCCTAGGGTTTTACACTAGCAATTTCATAATCTTAGTAAATGAAAAGTAAAAGATACCATCACCATTCAAAGAAAGAAGAATTGCAGATTTTCACTTACATTCACCAAGAATAATCTAGCAATATGCCCTAGTTGAAGACTTTCCACAAAGAAAATGCCAAAATACACCAAGAGAATCCTCCTCCAAGAGTTGCACACCACTTAATTTCAGCCAATAAGCCTTAAAGAGGCCGAATTTCAGACCTCACACTTATGTGAGTGAAATATGATGAAAAAATACAAGGGATTATTCCCTTATTTATACAATCCAAATGACCTTTAATTACAAAATTAGGACAAAAAGGCCGACATGACCAATTACATCAAAAATCCAGTTTTTTACATAAAATTGACAAATTAAACCCTAAAACATGCAAAAAACATGACGTCATGCCCTTCTAGGGTGACGTTAGGCCTCCTAAGTGAGATGTTGGCCTCCAGAAGAAAAATGTTAGGCCTTTCAAGGCCTTTGGATCATGCCACATGTGCCACTTGGCACACAACTGCATCCATCATGCCTATCTAATGCTGAGTGACGTCAAGGGTCACAGAGGTGACATCATGGGCCTTCCAAGGACAATGTTTTGGAGGAAAGGAAAGACCCCCCTAGGTCCAGGTCTGCTAAGCTATCTCTGGTGGAACGTCCTCCTCTCTCTCAAGTGCAAGCCTATGGTATATGTCTGCCCCTAGCTGGGGTCTTAGCATCTGTTTGGTGGGATTTTATCCCTATGGAGGTCTGAGATATTCATCTCCCCATATGTACTTGTCCATCGGACATGGTCCTGTAGCAACAACAACTACACCCTCCATGGGATCATAAGTCATAGGGATCATAGCAATGTCAGTCACATCTAATAATCAAGTTACCCGAACATGTGCATAAAACCCCCCTTTTCCCAGACAAGTGCTCAAAGACGTTATGCTTTTCTACAAGCCAGATTTGGAGAGGGTTCCAGGACATCCTATTGGGCCAATTCTCCTTAGGTGTAGGTTGTTTCTAGGTGAAGGCTAATCTAGGTCATGTAAGTGCATGAGATGGTGTGGGGAATGTTTGGGCAAGGGGTGCAATGATGATAGGGAAATGTAGGTCTTACCTGCGGGTGCCTCTGAAGAGGGTGAGATACACCTTGTCATGGATGCAATTGTTTCCTAGCTCATTCAATGCCTTTTTACTTTTTATGTTATTGCTTTTTCTTTCAAGAGAGTATTTGGGGGACACTTCCCTAGCATGGTGACCAATGGTGACAACGTTACCCACAAGAATTTCAAGGAGATGAGAAGGTTGGCTTGTGATGAGACCCCCTTTCTCTTGGCTATGCCACCAAGAGCCACTACCCTGACGTAGTGACCAGATGAATAGTAGTGTCATACCGCTACATGTCCATGGACCTAATAGGCTGGCTCGTGATGAGACCCTCTATCCACCAATTAGGTCTTGAATCTTATCCTTTTATGGGTTCCTCCTTTTTCTTGCTGAGAAGCCTTTTATTGCTTTCTCAGGGATCCCTAGGTGAAGCCTTTTATTGCTTTCTCAGTGATCCCTGGGTGAAGGTTTTGATCTTTTGGATTTTAACTTTTGCCATCTACTTTTACCCTCTGGGCCTTTATCCCCTTCTTCCCACAAGCCAAGGTACAACCCTTACTATCTTTGAAAACCCAATGCCCAAACCAATGTAGGGGATAGATGAGAGGGAAGATGATGAAAAGTGGTAAGTGTGGTAGGAATGGACGATGACCTTTCATAAACCCACCTAGTGGAAACTCACTCCTAAGGGAACCAACTTTCTAGGGCATTTTTCCATCCCCGCCACGTATGGACAAGTCAAAATGCATAAAATCCAAGCACACATCATGAAGCAAAAGAGAATTAAATGCACATATTCAAATGTTTTGAGAATTAGAGTGACACATACCATGATACTCGAACTCATTAACTCATGGAGCAATACCCACTACTACTTCAGAACCAGGTCAATGGGATGGATGTTGTTGTTGTTGATAGAATGGAGTCATTGAAGAAGAAGAATGGGCCCTCCAGGGCCAGGATCAAGTCAATATGGCTCTCGGTACTCCATGTCTAGGACCTGTGGGCCTCGAGACATAATCTCCTTAGTTATCCCTAAGATAGGGGATAAATATACCAACACACGGGGTAAAGAACCCAAGATCGCATGTGGGCCTTGAGACATAATCTTCTTAGTTATCCGTAGGATAGGGGATAACAAGACCAACACACAGGGTAGAGAACCCAAGATCGTTAGTCGTTGTTAAACCAAGCTTCATTTAGGTATCAAACAAGAAATGATGGGATATATAAACATTGTTGATTTCAATTGCACTTACTATCGCCATTAAAAATACTAAGGTGCCAATCCTACGTTGAATCCTTTGCAAACAAAGCATTAAAACCTTAGCGTACATGTGTCTGTCATTCTCCATTGTGAACTAGCAATGATGGGAAGGGAATTTAATCCACCGAAGGAAAATTTGCCTCTACATGTCGTGCCACCTAAACATTTAAGATGTCATATGCACCCTCAGTCATAGGCAACACCCCATCCAGAGATCTTATTATTTCTTTTAACTTAGCTTGAAACCCTTGTTTTTTTATAATAAGATGAATAAATTTTAACCTGTTACAATACTATTGCATTATGCCTAAAATAGCTTAATATTTTATATTATCAATTATTTTTTCTCTATTACTTATTAGCACCTGCCCAAGCAGGTACTATAGTAATCGGTTAGATATCAATTTATATTAATTCCTACTTGTTTTCACATTTTATCCAATGTTTTACCATATTTCTTATTAAAATTCTTTTATGAAATATTAAAAAATGATTTTTAAAATTTGTAAAATTTAAATCTTCAATTTTTCATTGGTTGAAATTATAAGATGTGACAAATTATCCCCTGGTGGAGGGCGATATATCTCAAATATTTGTCAGAGCTAAAAAAGTAATTTAAAAACAAAATTTCCCTAGTGGTTCAAAGTTTCCACATCATTAAACACTCTAACACTGTTTCTACCAAATCTTTGTCGAAACCCTGCAAATCTCTGAGGAACATGCATGCTGACAACAAGCAAAACATGCATGCTGACAAAAAGTAGTGTACATGAACCTAGTTGTATGCATATGGCCCTTTTTCATGAGAATATCTCACAGAAATGGCTACACAAAGCATGTCACCTCAAAACCCTGCCATGAATGCATATATAATTTGTAGTTGAAGATGGGTGAATAATATTTCATCAAACATTTACTTACCTTGCAAATGATAATATTATCTCCATTATTGTAGATGTTTGCCTCCTGTAGGTCACTGGATTCTGAAGTGATTCTTCGCAACACCATCCCCCACCAACAAACAAAATCATATATGTAGGCTAGCAGGCAGTGGGAGATCTTATTTTTGTAGGTCAATAGGTAGTGGGAGATGTATCTTCTGCACTCTAGTAGTGGCCCAAGAGATCTGTCTCAGAAGTCACTTTGTTTGGACATAATATATTTTTCTAGCGAGAGAGGATCCATCAACCAACAACAGGCGTCATTGAGAATATGAATGATGTATTTTGTTTGTTGGAAAGAAATAGAAATCGAGCTTCTGATCTTCATCTTCTTTTTTTTCTTCACAGGCTACTCCTTTTCTTCAGCTTCGACTTAAGTCTCCACTTTTATGTTCGACTTCTTCAGTGCTCTTCTTTGTCTTGGGCTTCGACCTCCACTTTTATGTTCGACTTCTTCAATGGCCTACTCCTGCTCTTCTTCCTCTTGCCTAGACTTGAAAAAAATTTCAATGATGCTCCTAAAATATTTTTTAGTCGCCTACTCCTGCTCTTCTTTGTCTTGTCTGGACTTGAAAAAAATTTCAACAATGCTCCTCACAAATTTATTACAGTGGGTTTTTGAAAGATTGATATTCAATTTCTCCCCAGCCAGTTTTCAAACCTTGTACTCAATCATGTCAGCCATGTCTGCGGTCTCTAAAATCCCCACCGACATTTTCTCAATATTCCATTTAGTGTGGGGGTCCATGGCTCTCTATTATTCATAGGAATTGGGGTTTAGAAGACCATGAAGTTAAACTGGAGGCTTTAAACAACTAAAACATCCTGATTGTTTGAAATTTTGTCAGGATTTTTGTTTATTATGTGCTTCCCAGTTTATGGTATAGAGAGTGGAAAATTTGTGCACATTTTTGTGGTTCACGTAAACCCTTTCCCATTGTATAGGCATAGGACTTTGTATATATGGTGTAAATTGGTATGCCCTATCTCTAATACATTTAACATTGCAAATAGGTCCAAGAATAGGTTACAATGGTGTGTGCCTTTACTGTTGGTCTCCATGCTAATATTTTGCTAAGAATAGTTGAGTGGTGGTGTACCCTCATACACCCGTTTAATGATAATTTTAGCGTTGGTATGAGACTATTGGTCGAGTAGGTTGATTTTGCATGGGACAAGAAAAGTGTGTAGGTGGGGATACTTTATTTCGCCACTTGTAGTAGCTTAACTGTAATTTAACAAAAGTTTAGAGGGAGCTCCCCGTGATGATATGCCACCATGAAAATTGGCAAATTGATTTCCATAGATAGGATTTTTATCTCACACGGTCAAAAGCTCATGAATTTTCCTTGTATATAACAAGGAATAAACCAGATTTTAATATCACAAAGTCAAAAGCTCATAAATTTTGGCTGGTGGAAGAGTGGGGCCGAACCTGGATTTTACTTTAACCTGAGTTTCTACAATTTAAAATGAGAAAGGAAATCCCTTTAATTAATGTGTACTCTATATATGGGAGGGGGCTAGATTCTTGAATGAATGTGCTTTGTTATTTGGTTAACTCTTCGCTATATTATTTTATATATGATTGAGGACAAGAACGAGAATAGTTGGTTTGTGATCACGCTGCTTTGTTTGTAGATTCAGGTAGTAGAATGTGGCAATCATATCTGTCAAACTTCAGCTCCCAAACTCACAATGTTACTTATATAAATTTAATCTCTCTCTTCCTATTTTTGTTTTTGTACGCAGGAAAACACAATGGCCACACAGGAAAACAAAATGGCCACAATTCAAAATGCATTCCATGTGATAAGGGGCTCATAAGAGACCGACATGTATACCCAGAAAGGCACAACTCTGCTTTGATACCCAAATAAGGTTCTATTAAACATTTGAACTAGCTTCATAAATTGCAGCTTACCTTAAAATCTTCTTTGTTGAATCGCCAAATAAACATTTGAACTACCTTCATAAATTGCAGTTTACATTAAAATCTATTGTGTTGAATCGACAGGTTTGTTAATGTTGGGAACCATTGAGATGCATGTACTTATGAAGATGTAGATCCAAACAACAGTATAACTGTTCTTCTATAAGGGACTAAAATTTCCATTAATTATTGAAATATTCACACACCTTTGCCAAATATGGATTGGAAGAGAAGACGGGTAACACAACCAGTTGCCACGTCTTTCAGTTTTCTCTCGAAATTCAACCATTTTCATGACAGACCATTGGAGATTCGGGAAGACCACTGTTTTCAAATTCAAGATATGTACAAAATGTTGTTTTTTCATAGAATTTATAAAATCAATATTAACCAAGCTATAAATGGAATTATATGGAAACTCCTGCTTTGTGGGTGATAGTTTCCAAAGGGCATGTTTGGTTATTAAAGAGTTGGCACATCCTAGTCTCCATCCTGGTTTTTGCAAGCATCATGAGTAAAGTTGCATCTCATGCATTTTGATATTCATCATCATGTATCTACTTATAGCTCTTATACATCGTAGAAAGTTGACCATCATGATTAAAGCTACATGTCATGCATTGTGAAATTCGTCATCAACAAATGTAGTTATTCCATAAACTAATGTCAATCTATTCATAGCTTTTATAATTGATAGACAAATGAGGATATGATGGGTGAAATTGATTATAGACATGTTTTGATGAGGTAGTATCTGGCTCACTTATCATTAATAACACTAAGCAGTAGAATCTGCTCTAATTTACGTAATCTATGAAGGCAAGAAATCCAATATCTGGACTATGTGATGGAATATTGAATACTTTTGTTGGTCCCGTGAACAACACAACGTACCAAAGTCAAACTGCAAGTTTGTAGACTGAAATATACCATTGGGATGGTTAAGAGGAATGGTTCCGTGAGTGAGATATAATGTTTCATTGATAAAATCGGAGGGGGTTTTCCAGCACTAGTCTGCCCAACATTTCATTAGGAATAGGGTTGAAGCTTTTATGTAGACTGCTTTTCAACAACTAATGGTCATGTGATGAAATAAGTGTACAACAACAAAAGTATATCCATGATTGTTCGAGGGGGTAGTATATCCATGATGGTTCGAGGAGGTAGTTGTAAAGGGATTAAAAAAGGATGCTCGAAGGTTTACCATTCTGCCATTTGTGTTTTGTTTTCTTTTAATTGCCTCCTTCTCCCTTTTGGGGGGTTCAAATTGGATCAAAATAGTTTATTGGTTCATATTTGATCAAAATAGTTTCATTAGTAGCCATGGATGGGATTTAATAGAAGAAACCATGCATTGAAGCCTCCAAGATCACTTCTACGACTCAACTTAACAATGATATGATCATAAGGGAGATGGAGGTGACTATCTGTTTGTACTCAACATTGAAAATACATTCTACCAAAACATTGGTATTGTGGACACAATGAACGATGAATATCTATATGGATTTTACGGCTTATATTTCCTCCTTATACATATTTCTTTCTATTTAGCTCATGTAACAACTTTGATGGAGAAGATATTATAAATATTTCACAACTTCCTTGTCATTAATATTTTTTTTTCTAGATTAAATCAATACATGAATGCAATATATGCATAATATTTTAACACCTGATACCCACCTCTCTATAGTATATTCATATATGAATAGCAACAAAGTTGCATTTGTTTGTATTTTATTTTATCTACTTGATTTACTTTGTGTCTTGTCCAAGTTAATTTGCCTAAAACAAAAAGGGATGTCAGATGCTTTTCCAAGCTTGGTGTATAAGCAAAAGAGCGCTTGCATTCATGACAATTTTAACAAGTATCCTCCCCTTCTTGCATTCGTGGCAATTTTGACAAGTATCCCTCCCTACTTGCATTCATGGCAATTTTAACAAGTATCCCTACCTTCTTAACACAAGTTGTCAATATATTTTATTTTCTTCAGTAGGTACTAGCTGCATAGCAGCTTTATCTTTTTACTTTAGTTGTTTTATTCATTTTAATAGAGTCTTTGAAGTCTCTTAATAGTATTATAACCTATTATATTACTTTACTAATATTATTAATAACCTAATACTTTTACTATTACTGTAATTAATTACTACTATAAATTTTTACTATTATTAATAACCTAACACTATCCCTATTTCTTATTAGTCCCCGCCCTTCGGGTGAGAAGGGACTATTATTAATCGAATTTTGCTTTTCCTATTAACTTGGCACAAATACCAATACTTTTTTAGTGTTTTAACCAAAGTATCTTGAAATTCATACAAATTGATTTGGAATTCAAGTAATTTAACCTTAGATTTGAATTGCACCTCTTATTTGGCCTCTTCACGAGGCAGAGGAAAAACATAGCTTAGTCTATGTTGATTTAATGCATGCATTTTCATAGTGGATTTTGTCTAACAAAGTAATGCTAGAGATGAATCTAGCATTACTTCTTAGCATTTAATGTTAAGATGGAATGTTTTTGCAATGCATAATCCATAGTAAGTTGATCTACCACTACCACCTACGCCACCATGCAAACATGCCACCTACACCACCATGCAAACCTGCCACCTATGCCACCATGCAAACCTACCACCTACTAGTCAAAAGGTTTCATGGTTTTTCTCTGGAGTTGAATCTCATGCAACTATGTCTGGAGCTGTCATACAGAGTCTGATGCTCATAAGCGTTATTCTAACTGCAACATAGTGATCCAGTTCGTAAGAGAGATCCTGAAGATGCAACTATTATTAAAGAAGAGTCTGATGCTCGTAAGCGTTATTTTGACAACAACATAGTGATCTAGTTCGTAAGCGAGATCCTGACGATGCAACTATTATTAAAGAAGAGAGAGAGTCTGATTATGTAGATTCTGGTCAAGTAGATCAACAGTTGCAACCTCCCCTGCTGATGGTGGAACTATAACATTGTCCAATGTTAGAACATCATGAAGATAAATAGGTGCAAATGCTGAGGTAATACCAAGAGAGGGAGATTCTGTCACAGTCCTACCTATGCCTGAATTAGTGAGTGAACGGGAAGAAAAGATATATAAATTAAGGAAAGAAAAAATATCTTACTTACAGATAATGACGTTCTTGTTGGAGAAAGCTTCTTAGGTTAGGGGGAGGCTCAGGGCTTTTGTGTCTTGTGCTCGTTGAAAGACCAAGTTGTAGAATCGGGTAAACTCCTGTCCACCTGGTACCATAGATTCCAGGTAAACTGGATTTAGACTTAGCCTTTGCATAGGGGTAAACTACTTCCACCAAGTGCCTTTGCCACCTCGATTTCGCATCTGCTAATAGGTAAAAGGGACCTGGATATGTTGCCTTCCCCACAACCAACATCTTTAGGTATAAGAAGTAAGTAGAACTCTTCATCTTGCTCTCTATATGATGAATCTCGCTTACGAACTAGCACTACGACTGCTTTTGGATTTGTAACTGCAGTTGATCTGTATATTGGAGTATCATGTTGATTATGTAATTATGATTAGTATACACGTACTATATTCCTAGATAAAACCCTATTCTAATCCCATTTCCCTCAAAGATTTTTCATGGCCATTCCTTTCTCATTTTGCCCAGTTCTCCGGCCCTATCTCAAGCCATCCCACTAGAGGTAGGGTAGGGAATGCAAGGGAACAACCCTCCTCCCTCCGGTTGGAGATTATAGCTCTCAGTAAATCATATCATGCAAGAGTTACATATGTGGTCATATGGGAGGAATTTGAGGTATCCTTGAATATCTTACAGAGGAGGAGCTTATTTACAAAGGACGCTAGGCTTGAAGACAAACCCTGCCCTCTCGTCCTCTCCCCAACCAAAAATATGCCTTCAGTGGTGTTGAACAAGCAGGACCGCGACAGAAAGAATCCTACTGGGATAACATGCATATTTCGATCCGAACCGGCAACCCGAGTGCTTGTTACTCCCTCTTACCACCTTCTCTAGCAATCCATAGACATCTCCTGGATTTCATTTGGCAGGGTGAAACAACGAGTTAATGCCTTTTCCCCCCTAAAATCAATCGATCAAGAATCCATTTCTGATTCCAATGTGGGCTGCTAGTGGAAATTCGTTGCGAGGTACTTGGAGCACCAGGTGATAGTCATTCAAGAACAGGAAGGAGGAAGCATTTGAAATTTGCAGACACCCTTCATGTGCGACATGTCCAGTCTATGCATGGAGCGCTATGCATGTGAGACATGTCCAGTCTGTGCATGGAGCGGGCATGGAGAGCTACACGTGGAAGGTCATTATAAATATCATCTTCTACAAGGTTTTAAAAAATTCGTTTGATATGAGCACATACCAATACAACTTTTTAAATTCTCACTTATAATAAGAAAAAAATAAGATTATTTTATTTTTTAAGTTTGAAAAATTATGAATTTATTAACATAATTGCCTATTTGTGTACAATTGTGTTCTACTTTTGAAACGAATCGAAGGGACCTGACTAGTTTTCAAGGTAGCTGGGTGGAAAAATAGTCCCAGAAGCCATTCCCAAAGCATTGACACATACTGACTTTGCTTTATTTGCAGTCGCTGAAAGTTATCTTAACATTTGTCATCGTAATTCCTATGCAGGCAACTGTTTTAGTGGATGAAAAAATCATAGCCACATTTTTCGATGACGTTCCATACCCAAAATCCAAACCCACTCCATGAGCACAACCTCCAATCAAAATTTATATAAAACTAAAAAACTATTTATAACATTGTGTCTTTCTTCAAGCAAATAAACAAGGTGATCAAGTCAAGCTTGCAGGTTGGAAACAAACCTGAGGAGCAATAATACAGTAAACAAACCCAAGGAGCAACAATACAGTGG
>JASDQU010101876.1:165419-184913 GCA_032191745.1 Picea mariana
AATTGGAACCTGGGCTTGAGCATTGCTTCTGTGTCCCAGAGGTCCTAAACTTGCATGATAGGTTGGGGAGGTAGTATATTATGTGTTTTTGGTGATTATCTTTATGATCCTTATGATTCACTATGGTATCATATGTTTTATTAGTGATGATTGATGATGGTCCTTGTGAGATGCATTGAATGTTTAAGATTTGTACTGTTATGCGTCGATATTAATTGTAGGATGCAATTATGTGGGTTGTTGTTAATGAATGTGTTAATACATCGATGTGTGTGTCATGGTTCATGATGATGATGTGTCTTCTTGTGTCTTTATTGATGGTTAATGAATTGATATGTTTCATTAATATATGTGAAAGTTGTGTCAATGATGTTGCTTTTTTTTATGATGTTTTAATTTCCTAACACAACATTAAAAGAAAAAAATTTTTACCTGTTGGATGTCGCTTTTGTTGGCGTAACGGTGGGGGCCATTACAGTATTGAAATGATATTTTTTTTAAGAAACACATCAAACCGATACTCATGTTAGCTTTCAATACTACCAGTCAGATGCCATAAGTTTTAAATATAGTCATTTGGTATGTGCAGCACGCATAAAGTTAATAGAAGTTCAATCAAGAAAAAAAACAAAAGTTAGAAAATGGAAAATGTCCAAAGCCGATCATGAATGAATAATTGAAGATGGCATACCATTACGATTTCTTTAAACAAGTGACATGTACATTCCAAAATTTTATATTTTGCATTGAAAGTACACGTATTTATGAATATCTAGGATTCTAGAATCATTTCCAGTTTAGTTTACTTTCATGGTCCATTCAATTAAGAAAAGTTATATTTTTGATGAATTGTAAAGTTTACCAATATTATTAAATTTCAGGGAAGAACCTATATATTGTATCTAGGGAACCTAAAATGACCTATACTTTGGGTGATTATAATTTAATCCTACAAATTATCCATCGTATACACAAATCCTTTAATGCATGTATCCATTTTACTACATATAATATTTGCGTTCATTATTTGCAATGATTGTTCAATGCTTTTTCATATGAAGATGATAACTTCATATCAAAACTGGGACTATTGATGGCTTAGAAAAACTTTAAAGACAACTTAAAAAGTATGATTAACATACTAATCAAATAATTCAAGGTAATGTATGATTAACATCCTAATTAAAAATTTTAAATGCATTTTAAAAAGTATCAATTTTAATTCCAAAAGTGTTGATATTATATTAAATTGTTAAATTTGTGCATTTAAATGTCAATATCTTGAAGCAAATTGAAAACAAAATTGAAATTATGGGCTACTTGAAAAATGTGTATGATGAACCTAACACTACTTATACTCTACACATTAAACATAGTTTTCATTAAGTTTGATTGAAAAGCTTAAGTTGAAAAAGAATTTGATTTTGTGACCTGATAACAAAAATTAAAAAATAACATGTCATCTACTAAGGCTTGGTTTGCTGCATTTAGATTTTCATTTTTTTAATTGAATTTGGAGTATATTCAAAATTCAAGGTAGTGTATGATTAACATCCTAATTAAAATTTTTAAAGACATCTTAAAAATTATCAATTATAATTATGAAATTGTGAATTTTGATTCCAAAAGTGTTGATATTATATTAAATTGTTAAATTTATGCATTTATATTTCAATATCTTAAAGCAAATTGAAAACAAAATTGAAATTATGAGCTAGTTTTCATTAAGTTTGATTGAAAAAACTTAAGTTGAAAAAGAATTTGATTTTGTGACCTGATAACAAAAAATAAAAAATAACACCATCTACTGAGGCTTGGTTTTGCTCGAAATTTTCTTGAATAAATATACTGAAAGCTCGAAAAGAAAGCAAAGATGAACATAACCTGTTTAGTGTTGGACTGTCATTTCATTATGAATTTTCAATAAAGAAACCAATGATGAACATAACCAGTTTAGTTTTTGACTATCATTTCATTGTGAATTTTCAATTTTGAGTTCATAGTTTTTACTAAATTTTGGATTGATAGGAGTCTACACCCTATCAAAATAAAGGAGGGGCCTAGATTGATGCGATGATCAATGTGCTTAAATTTGCAATTTGCATTGTTAAAGTAAATTAATTATCACTTGAATGGAATGGAATAAAACCCATATCACCCAATGAAAACTGGCTTTTACCTTGGTAGTCTAATACTAATTTTTTATCACCATGGATTCATACTTTCTTTTTATGTCTTCACTCTCATAAGAAGCTCTCATATATTTTTAATACACAATATTTTTTGTTGTTTTTTCCATTCTAATATTATTAATAGGATGAAACTGAGAAGTCTGAAACCTAACTTGAGCAACCCTCTAGTCCTCAACCCTCATCTTTGAGTGTCGTTTGGGGTAAGGGGCTCCAAAGTGGGAAACTATAATTTGATGACTTGTTTGACTATTTTCAACCATATTTCCAAATCAAACAAAATTTAAATTATAAGTTAGAAACTATAATTTGATAACTACCCAGAAATCCCATCACTACAGAATCAACTCCACTATATACACAATCAACTCTACTTGACATAGTACAATGATGTTTATAAATAAAATGAAATAAAACATTTTTAATTTCAACACGGTATCATAAAACATAAATTAACCTTTTACCAGACCATAAAAATTGAAATTATAAGTTGACCATAAAACATAAATTATCCTTTCACCATCCTAAAAATTGAAATTATAAGCTATTGAATATTTATAAATGAATAGACAATATATTTCACCATCATAAACAATATAAGAGAAATCAAAGATGAAACAATAAATTGATATTTTGAGTTCCATATATATATATTATGAAAGTTTGAATAGTTACACCGCCAAATACATAGGTTCCACATCCATTTTAGGATGATAACAAAAAATAATAGGCTTGATTAAAACATTTAACTCCAAAATTATGGACTCTAAGACATCACTTTAAGATAGATCATTTCATACTTGCAAAAGAAAACATTCGTCGAATTCAAAATTTAAAAATTTACAATAAAATATATCTACAAATTTAAAACAAAATGTACACCTGTACCATTTTAGATAAATAAAACAAGTTGTGATTAAAGTAGAAATGACATGCATACCAAAAGAGTTAAGTACCATCCTCCAACATACTCCTTTCCACCAAATATAATGTAAACATATTTTCCATCAAATATAATGTAAACATCTGTAACAATAAAAAACAATTAAAAAAAAAATCAATAACACATATTAGAATATATACTTTAACTAAATATTAAATAAACAATAAGAAATAATAACATGCCCAACCAAAGTTCCACAGATTTAAGATTACCGCTCTTTTTTTATTACACTTTTTTGGCACTTTTTTTAAACCAAAATTACATCATGAAGTTCCAAAACTTCCAAAATAGTTACTCTCCATATTAAGCATACATGATCTAAACAATGTAAAATCTTATCTAAAATCTTACAAATTTTTAAAGAAAAAAATTGTGTTCTTGGTAACCAATTTTTGTGTTCAGAGTTAGATAATACCCTGAAAATAAATATAGTTGTGTATGCAAAAAGTTCACAAATCTCCATATTAATTCATTCTTCCAATAAAATACTTATCTCCTCATGGATAAAGTTCACGATCCTTCAGGTGAAGTTCTCATGCCAGGTGACCTTATTTACTCAGCAGTAAAATACTTATCTCCTCAACAGTAAAATACTTATCTCCTCTTCTGTAGCGGAATAGATGTTCTTATACAATCAAATGCCCTTTCAAATTAARGGACTCATAAATCTCCATATTAATCCATTCTTCCAAGAAATTACTTATATCTATGAAAGTTCACAAATCTCCATTTTAAAAACCATTCTTCCATAAAATACTTATCTCCTCTTTCTGTGGTGGAATAAATGTTCTCATATAATCTTTCATGTACATGAAGAAAACACATATTTGCACATATATTAAGTCAATCTTCAAAAAACATTTAAATATTTCATCTTTGGGATGTATTCATATTACATATAATCAAATGATCTTTGAAATATGCCTTCATCATGATCTAAACATAAGTGAGATCATGCATGTACATGGCTTATTTGTAAATCTACTTGAATGTTGGTTTTTGTGGTTAGTATTTGATTTAGTTAAGAGTTTGACAATACCTTGGCAAGAAGGAGTTCACTTCGTTGTATGCAGAAAACATAAATGTCCATACTACGCCATTTTTGGACAAGAAGGCAAGGAATGCAATCGAAGAAAATTTAGAAACTTCCCCTTTTCTGATGTGGGATAGAGTCTGTTCTCAAATAATCAAATGTTCAAGTTCAAAATTAGGTCTTCATCATGATCTAAACAGAAATAAGATTGAATGTACCATTTTAGATAATGATAAGCTTATATAGGGGTTCTATATATTTCAAAATAATTAATCAAAGTGTTGAAAAGTTATATAGACACTAGTGGAGTAACCCTATGAATAGGAAAGGCTAAACTAAAAATTTGAGAAAACAAAAATTTGAAAAAAGTAAAAAATATAAGCATATTCAACAAAAATAAGCTTGAACACTTTTATATAAAAGGCCCAACATAAAAGAAAATTAAAACTCACTAATGTGAAATCAACATACATTTAAGAATCATCATTAATAGACACATCCTTCTTAGGTATGGATGCATCCTCCTCACTCCCAATCTCCCGCACTCTCTTCTCCACATTTTTTTCAAGCACACTCGCAGACACTCTTTTCTCCTCATTTCCCTATATAACACAATTCAAATTTTTAAAATTTCAAATTAAATTTAAATTATTTTAACACATTAAATTGTAGTTTTAAATTTTGAAACATGTAATCCCTGTGATGTGCCAACCCAAATATCAATAAATTATACTGTAACAATCCCCGTCGTTACGTCAACATGCGACGTGTAACAAATGCCATATATTTATTTATTTTTTTAAAGCAGGAAAGTAACAACGACAACAATAAATAAAAACAACTCGATGACGAACACACCACACATAATTCAGGCTACAAACAACATAATGACCCAACATACTAGCACATCATGCAATTGGATGCAACATACGAAAATAAATTAGATAAAATAAAAATGACTACTCGCCCATCCTACCCTGCAAGGTTGGGACCTCTAGGACACATAAGCAATGCTCAAGCCCATGTTCCCATCAATTTTGAGCATTTAATGTCTCAAGGCTAGTGACTGTTCTTAGGAATAAGGAGGTGTCTACATCTCGCCCGACACACACAAGATCACACCTACTAAGCTAAAAGACAACATCAATCAATCCAAACACAACAGTTTTGACAACCAGTAACTAGAACCTTCCCGACGAGCAAGAGACAATCACAATAAACGTTACAAAAAAAAGTACAACCATAAATACAACAACATCATCCACATCAGGAGGCGCATGATCCTAAGCCATGTTTCATATGCGCTTATCGATCAATGTGCCCAATGACCAAGTCATAAGGTATCATGTCGCCAAATTGCGACAAAGGCACTAGGGACCCACACACAAACAAAATACTTCTAAACCTTCAAACCGACATAAAATCCAATTGGCACTGACATACAATATACGACGCTGTTAGACGAATGTGCTCTAAACAATCAAACAAAATGGATGTAGAGTGACTAAATTCGATACATTTAAATTGACGCAACGTTTATAAGTAACTCATTTGTATTTATTGTCATAAGGGATACTTCACAACATAAGTAACCAATCACCATCTTAAAGTAAAGGCACCTATCCATCATCAAGAAAAAAAATTAATTTCCATTCATTTACAACCCCTTTACATCATTTAAAGAATAAATCAACTCATAATCATAATCACAATCTATGAGATAAGGGTTCCATTGACAACATTAGTGAACTCACAAGTCCTTATTTGATTCCCTGCTGTAAAGTAAATTAAAATCATTAATATAATGAAACACAGTTCGTTTAACATTCATGAAGGAAATAATGCCATAACCACATCAATGATTCCAATCTGTTTCCAATTAGCTCCATGAAGTAGAAACTACCAATTTATTAACAAGCGATAATCACAATTAACCCATTTAAACTGTTATAAAACAATTCACTAATAAAGAGGTATATCAGTATTATTCATGATTAAATGATTAAACTGTGGTGGAAATAATTAAACAAATAAAAGGGGATAATCACCGTATTAGATTCCCTGCCATGAATCCAAGTGCCATAATCAAAACAAAAAAAACGTTTCTAATTTACAATTAACTAAATCACAACATCACTGCTAGCGTTAACCACTACAAATTAACTTAAATTACAATTAACTAAACATTAACCAAATTACAATCACTTCCAACGCTAACCACTAACAAAAATCTCCGTGTGATTATTTAAAATATATTAAAAAGCTAGGCATATTTAAACCCAAGATTCTCTGAATTAGAAATAATTACATTTACCAGCTGTTAGTAAGTTACAATTCTCAAAACAAGGGAATATTAAATATTTGAATTGTGGGTTAGCATTATTTAGAAGGTCATTTGTTAGTACATCAAAATTCACCCCACAAAGAAATCGTTACTGCCATGCTCAGAAATGGCAGAACATAAAATCAAGGGAACCACCACTGGCCAATTACGTTTTACACACATCAATACACTGTACAACGCTTTGTGTGCACCGAGTAAGTATGATGGCTTGAGAACTGTTATAAACAAATTAAAAACTGCCACTTGTCGTTCACATGGCCCCAAGACGTAAGACTCCATTAAAAATGAAATAAAACTGGGATAGCAATTCAGTCTTCGAGAATATAGTCGCTGCCAATAACTACAACCCTTACAACATCAATGCCATTAATATGATTATTGCTAGAAAGTTGACAGAGAGAGAAGGAATAACCACTGCTCTGATCGTGGATTGGGTGCATGGGAAATGACATGAACGGACAAGACATAACAATGATTAGCACGAAGTTGGTTGGAGAAAACGAGAAGAAAAAGATACACAGACCCAGGTAAGAAAACAATACATAGATGAGGATAAAACGCTGCCAGGTAAGAAGACGTTATACAGACGAGGAGAAAACACTGCCGGGTTTTGTCATTTGGAAGACCTGGAATTACTTTTGTCTTTATTCTGTTTTCGTTATTAGTGTCCATCCATGGTCATTCGTTGATGGCTTTGGAAGCATTCAAAGCTATACATGTATCCATAACATTGAAATTATATAATTTAAAATCGATAACATATTTATTGGCGTCCTTTCTTTTCACTATGTAAGGATCATATTAAGTTTATATAAACTATATACATAAAGTATTAGTTGACTAATTTCATAAGTTTTATATCCATTGAATAACCATCAATTTATATATATAAACTTATAAAATATATACAAGAGAGAGACAATTCACTGTAAATGCAATTATCACTGTAATTGCAAATTATCACTGTAAATGCAAATTATCATTGTAAATGTGAATTATAACTGTAAATGCAATTTATCATTGTAAATGCAAATTATCACTGTAATGCGAATTATCATTGTAAATGGTAAATGAAAATTATCACTGTAAATGTGAATTATCACTGTAAATGCGAATTATCACTGTAAATGCAAATTTTGACAATTCCATTGCACGTGAGATCACAAATTTTGATTTTTAAACTGCAATTATTCTCAGAATCCGAAATATGAGAATCTAATTAATTATTGATGAAATGTCCCTGATGACCACAACGAGTGAACAATAATCGAGATTAAGTCTGGAGTTTACAAAAATACCGTTCGTAATCGCTCAACAAAATCTCATCACACTTTGTGGAATCTCATCTTGTGCAGTAGAAGAAATTGTGTTAACTTAGGATAACGCAACCAATACTCTTATTAAACAATATGTATTGAAAATGCTTTTAGTAATGTTCATTTTTTTTCAGCTATGGAAGAATGAGTTTGGTTCATAATGATTTTCAGGATAAAAGAAAAAGTAAGCTTGGGATGTTGACTGTGGAAAAATGATAGTAGAAGGATCATATTTCATTGCTGAGAGGATTACATTTAAAAACTCAGCGCCTGAGGCAATATTTTATATTTATTTTCAACTTATTAGAATATGAGATTACATATCTGTTTTGGCATGAGTCACATGCTGATGCCTTGGACTGCCTTAGTACATTGCAGGGATCGCTACCAGAGTACACAGTGGGAGGATGGATGATCAGAGGCTACTAAGGGCTAGCAGAACGTAGCTTGGAGCACTGAGATTCATGATTGGGGAGATAATTAAAAATAAAACTAAATCAACAAGAAGGAAATTTCATCAATACCTGCATGACTTCGTAAAAAGAAACCCAACCATTTAAGCACAAGAGTAGGATATAAAATCATGTACATAAAATTTAACTAATTTACCAATGTACACAATTTTTTTAACTAATTTACCAATAAAATTTGACACATGCGTATCATATCCGAAGGAGAAGAAACCAAAGTCGCTTTCTCATGCTTGCACTCCATCCAGATCCTGTTTTCCAACCGCGAGACCTCACCAGTACCTCCCAGCCAATGCTAGGGGTACTCTTTTCCCCCCTGAGCCCCTCGAGCTGCAAAGGGGCCACACACACAATACCAGAGAATTCTAGCTCCCATATCACCTCGCAAGGTCGAGCTACCACTCGTTACCTGAGCTGGGTATCCCAACTCCCATAAGAGAAATTTAGTCAAGATAAAATTTCGACAGCGTAACCTTACGCAAACCAGATGTGATAATCTTCCCCCTCCACCATCATTTTTATAGAGTTTTCTAGTGATTAGTTTCCCAAACCCTCCTTAGATTCTTTTTATTAAATTTAATTAGGAAAAACCTTCCCCGTACACATGTCACCCAATCCCTTAGTTGCACTAGAAAATCTATTTTATTAATTAATTAAATTTTCCTATTTCCCTCACCCACCTAAAAGAGCTCCTCGATGTCCCTTTATTCCCTTACAATTCTTAAATGAATTACACCTTACTTAAAGCCTAGTTGAGTTCACAAATACAAAGTTCCAAGGGCTAGATTCCTTACTAATTTAGGCATTCCACTTTTTCTTGAAGTTTCCCCTTTTCTTTAAGTTCCCCTTTTTAACTAAGATCAGAATTAACAAGTTTTGACGAAGACAACAATTTACCCTTTTAATAAATTAATCCTCCATTAAAATTTTACTTTAATTATTAATGTTTGAATTTTCTTTACCCCCTTCTTGTTACATGTCTAATTAGTTTTTTTGTTCAAAGGTTCTACTTAGAACTAGGTTTTAAATTCACTAGGCTTGGCGATAGTTCTTAAGGGAGAATTTGTTATTAAATTTTACTCATCACATCACTCATTTTAAGGTCGACCAGATCCTAAGGAGGGATAGTTTTCTAGGCACTAGGTTTATTAACTTACCATAGTTAAAATCGTGACGTTCCCTTCGGGACACACTACGTGCTCCAAGGGTGACACTCGCCTCTTTCTATTTTATTTGCGCGACATGCCCTTCAAGACGCACTACGTGCTCCAAGGGTGCCACTTGCCTCTTGACTGAATTTGGTAGACGTATAACCCCTGGAGTCAATACTCCATCAGGTGATCTTGTGGGAGATTAAGGGTCTCTAAGGAATAAGGACACTTCCTTATTGCACACCCCTTAGAATCATCGTGAGCGACTGTGACATTCTTCCCTCATGACATCATGGATCTCTCGAACTAGGTAATTGTTAACCTATAGCTCGAGCCACGATGGGAGTGCTAGTAGGCTGCGGCAGGGCTGCTGCCACACCTCTCCCTCAAGGTCTTTGGTTGTCGTGTGTGATCCCTTTACTCCAAATGTGAGTCTGGTTGGCAAGCTATTGTCATTCTTCATCCATCAACGAGACATGTCAACTATAACAATCAATATCATAATATCTAGTCATACATCACATTTGTAATATCAAAGACAGTCAAACCATAATAGTCTACTCCTTGACTCGATCCAGAGTCCAAGGAGATCCATCGATGCCATCAACATCCTCTAACATCCAGAGTCTTGCACACTCATGAGAACCCAATCAATGGCACATGTCGATGTAAATATAGAAAAAATAACATATCATCAGATCCACAATATCTCATAATCATAATCAAAACAACCAATCGTATAATGAACCAGATCACTTGCACACAAGTTTCCTCAAAGAATAAGTCCGCTCAGTGCATGCAAGAGAGGGATGTTACATATACCCACCATACCCTAAGATTCAATAAATTATATAGTGTTTAAGACATTCTTCTTTTAAATTAATAATTTAAATGACATTGTAATTTTCATATATAACTAAATTTGTTTTCAACATGCAATGATACCTGTGAACTCCCACCCTCTTAAAACTCTCCCAATGAGAATTGGGACAATCCTGCCCAAGTAGTAGGAGATGCAATAGGTATCTGTGAACAACAAAACTAAGAACTGAATCTAGGATTCAATGTGTTCACATTTATACAAAAACATAAATTTCATGTTGTTGATCTTATTCAAAATATTGGAGATTAGACAACTAAAGTGCTCATATGTGGATATTAGAAAAAACATAACTGATTCAACCCATCCAAATTTAAACTTGTGGAATCAAGTTCCCTATTTACTGGAGATTCATTTAACATATGTCCAAACTGCAATTAATGACAATAACAACTCAATTATTTCTATAGATACAATTATATGTACCTAGATCTAGAACTAGAAGTAAACTATCCTCAAATGCATCAAATATTTACTAACTGTAACACATACCAATCCGATGTCTGATTCATCATTCTGAATGATCTCCTTCCAACCATTACGACAAAATTTTGCATACTCCTTAAGATCTTCTACTGACATGGCATCTAACTCCTCATATATTTTATAAACAAAAATGGCTCAAGAATTGGCTTCCGCTCTTTGACGATTCAAACAAACATCAAAAGCATAAAAAAAATGATTCCAAATTTCCTCGGTTTCATTCCTAGCCTCTTTTCCAACCTATGATGAAGCTCACAATTCTAAATGTGATGCAAATGCCCTTGTTGGACGATATACTAAAGGTCATGGAGGCCACTGCAATGTCGCATTTTGAAATGCCCCTTTCCGATCATATGTCTATATTTTACCAACCCCATAATAATTGGATGGTAGGCTAGTATAATCAGGGTGCATGTCAATGAAAAATTACGCATAAAAGTGTTTAGAAAAATAATGTGGAATTTCATCATTCCACGACAACTTTCCATATGCTGCCAAAAATCTATTATAAAGATGTCCTGCTATGTTGGGGTGATTAAAATATTGCACCTTCAACATATTTCGCTTTGGTCTATATTTGAAATTGAACATAGAAATTGCATTTTCTTTTGAAACTTTACTTTTTACTACGTCCCATTTATCAGGACCCATCACCTTCGACTTTTGTCTCCTCATCAAATCGATAAAAATGTTAGTTGTTGGCCCCATCTTTTGATATGCATCCATAAATTTTTGCAATGAATGCAAACCAATGTCCAAGCTTTGTTTACGCTCCCGAGGGAGATCCAAGCTCCTCAAATCATTTTCCAACTTGCTTTTAACACCTGAGCATCGCTTGAGGGTCATTGATTTAGTAATCCCTTCCCAGGGAAGCTCATCATGAACATCCTAAGGATAGGTGGACGTAGGCGTGTAATCTTTTGTTTCTTGATAACGCCTCCTAAATCCACCTTCACCCTCTTAACCAACATTAGAATCTTCATGATACCCACTCTCTCTTTCATTATCTTCCCTCACATTAAACTCATTTTCTACACATACACATTTGAAAATAATTACAACATTTAACAACATAATTTAACATAAGAAAATTAAACACACACACACACACACACACACACACACACACACACACACACACACACACATATAACATAAACACAAATACACGAAAATACAAAATCAAAGAAAATTACCAAACACATTTTCTTGTCCTGATGTATTTCCTACATTCTCCGGTGTTGGAGTATTAATGTGAAACCTATCTAAGAAGGTTGCATCCATAGCACTATTTTGAGCACATTTTTGAGATGATCTATTCTCAGACTCATTTGATAATCTCCTCCTCTGACTAGATTATCATTGGTCACTTGTAGTCTCAGTCGAAGAAGGGGTTCCTCTTCTTCCTTCATGGGATAGCCTAGAGCGTTTGTGAGGAATGTTTGGAGACTCCTGTCTCGACATCTCTCCTCAATATCTATCCTTTTAAAATTCATGAATATGAAAGTTCATATAAGTTATAGAAACATTAAATGGAAATATTAAATCTATATCACAAGCATTTAAGCATTTATAACAACTTCAACGCATCACAGACATATATTGAAAAAACTAGAACAACTATATTTTTTACTAAGACGCTATATATAATAAACATGAAAATATTTAAATGTAAACCAAATGTGACATGTAGAAGATCATCTATATCTATGTAGATAGTAGAAGGTAATTTTTAGGATAATCTATGTGTAACATGTTAAAATTTAAGGGCAAAAAAAATAGCTAACTAAAAATAATATATTTTAATTTCTAAACATTAGTTAATTAAAAACAACAAATGACAAAACATTTACTTAAAACTAAAACAAGAAAAAATATTACATGATATGTTGTTGCTATCCTCTTAGATATATGCTCAGAAAAAGCTTCAAGGGATCATTGATCAAACCCTCGAGGAAAATCTCATCATGACACCTGGAACAAATTGCTAAGAAGAACTTTTAGGGTAAAATATCAATAGACTAACTGGAAACATACATATGTGGCACCAACAATAGAAGAGAATGACAACATACACAGGGTGGCATTAGCAAGGAGATGAGGAGGGACACCAACAAAAAATGAGGAGGGTGACACCAACAAGGAGAACCAGAATCCCCAAACAATAACCAATAAGAGATCTATGACAAGATGGAAAATACCAAGAAGAACTATCCTAGAGGGGTCGCAGCCACTCAATTAAATAATTAAATAATTTAAACAAATAATAATTTATAACATAAAATATTGATTGTTAAATCATAAAAATCAACAAGAAAAAAACAAGTCAAGAGAGGGGATCCAAAGTCAATGCAACTAAATTTCTTTAGGAAGAAGCAAAGAACAAAACCAAAAACCCACACAACAATTAAGGGGGGTGTAACTCAAGCAAGGGTGGTTTCAAGACAAAGTCAACAATTAAATTCTTCCAAAGTCAAGGTGGCTAACTTTCTTTAGGTAAAAGCAAAGAACAAAACCAAAAACCCACACAACAATTAAGGGGGGCGTAAGTCAAGCAAGGGTGCTTTCAAGACAAAGTCAACAATTAAGTTCTTCTTTAATGACAAAATTTCCACATGATTCTCATGATATTTAATTATAAGCTTTTATCATCCCAGCATAAAAGGAAGATCAATAATGTAATCATGCTCTTCTTAACTACTCCTAGGTCTCATGGACCATCTCGAGAGAGAAAAAAATCACACATTATCTCAACTTGGTACTTAACCAAGACACAAAATAAACCAAAAAACCAAAAACCCATTCTAATCAGAGTTTTCATACTTGAATTTATGTGATGTGTGAAGTAAGTTACATTCATATTTGAAAAGAGAGATTGAATTTTAAGAAAAAGTAAAGTATGGAATTCAAATTTAAATGCACAAATACAATCTGAAATATAAATTTTCTGCATCAAAGAGTCCATTATAATTCATAACTAACCTTAGGATTTCCAAATTGAATGTAAAAGTATTCAATTGAACATGGACTATTTGCTACATTAATTAATTTCTAAGCCTAAATAGATTTGGTTTGCCTACATTTATTAGGTGAATATTCTTTTGCAGATGTGTGAAATGAGAAATGACAATATTTAGGACTGAAACTTCCGCATCTATGAGAGAGGAACCACAACTAATGAGAGAGAGAGATAGGTGGTAGATTTTTTATGGAAACTTTGCTGCATTTATAATGGGGCATTTGCTGCATTTATTAGTGAATATTAGTTTCTTTTAACATAGGAATTTATTGCATTTAGGTGTTGTAATTATAGAGGGAAGTGATAAAAGTGTGAATATGATGGGAATAATGGCACCCATAATCTCTATTTAAATTTTATACTAGTCTATATTCCTACTTTTCAAGGTTTAGCCAGAAAAAAAATGTAGGGCATATGCTAACTTTGATGAAGGTTGGTTTTCTGCAATAATTGAACAACTGTCATATTCAATGAATATTACAACTTGCTATATAGGAAAAGTACATATGCTATTAATGTATACTATAGTTATTAATGTTCTATACAACTCCTATTAATGTCTAGTATGGATGTTATTTAGTTTATAGATCTGTTGTTCTTTAATCTAAATGTTTAGTATGGTTATGTCTGTCATTTAATGAGTGATATAGATGCCATTTAATTAACGATATGATTGTCCTTGTTGTTTTAAATTCTCTTTATTTTTGTATTCATTCTTATGCGGTGCTATGACAACTATTCATTTCATAGAAAAACCACAATTTGGTAAAACATAATCCCTAAGTTGACTTAGTAGGAATTAATTGCATGCAACTATGTTTATATGAACGATCCATAAACTGGTGTTACATCGGAGGGAGAGAAACTTCTTGATCACATACTAACCTATAACTATTATGTATCTTTTGAGCAACTATTTGAAACTGCATCCTCTAAATCTTATTATGAATTTCATTAGGGCCCTTGAAAGTCATTCTCAATTTTAATCATGAGAATATTCATCTTAGAGATATACATGCCTGCCCATGTACATGGACAGGGCTTAATATGGCCCTGACAACCTTCTAAACTAGTAAAACTAACACTATAACAATTTAAAACAATTTAAAACTACAATGCTAATATTAGGAAAGTCTTGGATATCTATTGTAGTTGAAACATGTTTTATTTTATTCCTATCAATGGCTCGCATACCAAAACTTTCATTTGTTTGATTCAAGTTAAATGGATGTTCATCATTTTGTAATTGTATATGAAATGCTCTAACACAAGCACTTTGGTATGACCTTAGAAATAAACTAGAAAAATGAAAATCAAACATGGTAATTATGTTGTAAAATATCTTTAAACCCAATAACTTTTCTATCATAGTGAGTGACAAGGCCATTCTCATAACTACAGTGAAGGGATTATTTTTGTTTTAAAGCATAAATAAATGACTCAAGTATAGAGGATCTAATTATGCCAATTTTAGTATTAATTTTGTAAACAAGAGATTGTACGTGGACAGGGCCAAATACATCCTTTTCAACCTTCTTAACTAATAAAACTAACAGTATAACAATTAAAAAAAAAATTAAAACAATTTAAAACTATAAATTACCTGGACCACCCGCCCACAGGTCCGAATCAACCATGTCCATGTACATGGACATGCCTAAATTCGGCCCTGTCCCTGTACATGGACATGGCTGAATCAACCCTGTCCATGTACATGGACATGCTCAAATTTGACCCTATCCCTGTACATGGACAGGGCCGAATAAGGCCCTGTCAACCACACTTTGAAATATGTTGTTTTATTTTATTTTATAATAACGAGGAGCCCATTTTCAAGTTCAATATGAAAGAGAAGAAATATATAACATTAAAATACGCTTTTATTTTAGTTTGAAATATATCAATTTTTAAAATAAATCTAATATTTTAAAAACTATCTTTTAATATTTTTATTATAAATAATTTGTGTTTTAAAAAAATCATACTTTTTAAAATAATTTTTCAATGAATTTGAATTGGTTAAAATTTATATATAAAATTTGAACTTACTCTATCATATATTATTTTAAAAATAATATAAACATTATTTAATATTTATATATAAACTATTAATATAAATTCATTTTCACTAAACACGTAGTTAAATTTCATTCATTGTAAAAACCAAAAGCTATAAAAAAACACATGACAAATTTTGATTTGATTGCAAGATGATGTAAGGCAATGTATTCTTTTTCTCCAAAAGTGCACTTCTTATTTCTAGGAACGCTTATCCTAATATATAAAAACTAAGGCTAAGGAGTTTTTTCCCCAAAAGCAGACCCGAATCCATATTTATTTTCTACTTGCAATTAAACTTACAGAGTTATGAATCAAACAAACTTACAGAGTTATGATTTTATTAATTCTTTTATAGAAATAAAATGATAAAAAAACACAATGGAAAAAAATCTTTTTATAGAAGTAAACTGATAAAAAACACAGTGGAAAAAAGATCAAAAACCTAATATTTATACTACATATTTATATGCTACTTGCAATTAAACTTACATATTTATGGATCAAACAATGTTACATGCTACTTGCACTTAAACTTACAGAGTTATGAATCAAACAAACTTAGGGAGTTATGATTTTATCAATTCTTTTATAGAAATAAAGTGATAAAAAACACAGTGGAAAAAATAATTCTTTTATAGAAGTAAACTGATAAAAAACAAAGTGGAAAAAAAAATCAAAAACCTAATATTTATACTACATATTTATATGCTACTTGCAATTAAACTTACGGAGTTATGAATCAAACAATCTTACATGATACTTGCAATTAAACTTACAGAGTTATGAGTTAATCAATTCTTTTATATAAATAAAATTGTTAGAGTTATGAATCAAACAATCTTACATGCTACTTGCAATTAAACTTGCAGAGTTATGAATCAAACAAACTTACAAAGTTATGATTTTATCAATTCTTTTATAGAAATAAAACTGATAAAAAACAATCCCAAAAGATCAAAAAAATATAATATTTGTACTACTCCATATTTACATGCTTGTTTCAATTAAGCTTACAGAGTGTTAGTATTAGTTTAGAAGGTTGACAGGGCCGTATTTGGCCCTATCCATGTAAAGGAACAAATACAGTCATGTCAACCTTCTAAACTAATACTAACACTAAAAAATTAAAACATTGAAAATACAGGTGGAGAGCTTTCACTATGGCTTGTGTAATGGTTCACTCAAATCAATGCTAAGCTTAACCAATCATACAAGATCAACTATTAGAGAAACATAAGCAATCAAACTATGTTCATACTTAAGGTTTAGTTACGCATGTTGGCATATAGATAGTAAGGCTATGCACTTATTACTATGATTTCAGTCAGTGTTAATAAGGTATGAAATGAATAGGGAAACATAGATCATTACGTCATAACAAGGAGCTTAGCTTGAATATGGAGTTCCTGATCTCTGTAATCTAAGACATGTATTAAGTATATCATGTTTATACAAATATTTTTTATTCCATTATGTGTAGTTACATCAATAAAGCTTGGTCATTGATTCAATGGACTTGATTCATATGTACTAATAACATAGTGAAATCAATAAGCTTATAGATTCAATAGAGCTTACTACTAGCTTAACTAAGGTGATATAGTGATAGTTACTAAGCTTAAGATGGGTATCATAGGTATGATATGGTCTCTTATACCAATCTGATTTGAGTTCCATATAATTGTTCTCATTGTAACTAATACATGGGAATCATATAAGAGAGATAAGGGTGAATACATTACTCAGCTTAAGATAATCCAACTCTATTCACTAATCAAAGTTGGAAAGAGCGTGTTCAATGATATCGAGCTAGAACAAGAACAAGCATATATAAGTATTGAGCTTACATTACACCTATGACCACAATAGCTATTGGAATACAATACAATTGATTAGGTAGAATATTGTATGCTATTACTCTATCATTAACTTGTATGATGAATATGGACATTGTAGTATACACTAGAGTAACATTGAAACATACTTTTTATAAAAGACCAATATGATACAATGTAGATTAGGGAAACACTATACTCATATCAACTATACAATCTTATAGATCTTGATATGATTTCCATAATGAATGGGTTATCTAATCAACAAGGGTGATATATCTCAGTACTTGTTATCACCTTTGTAATGATTATGAATAAAACGTAAAGTTAGGGATATGCTAAGATGAACACTATAGACTCGTAGCTTAGTAATGAACAAGTAGTGGCAAGCTAGTTCATAATGATAACCATTTCTAGTAGTCACAACTTGGTATGTAACCAATAACTATGGCTGATATGGGATTAGTGCTTACATATGATAGACTAGTCTAATTACGATGATCAAGTAGACTGAATCTGTATAAGCTCAAGAATCATGCTTGTTTATCATAGTTTAAAGGTTGAATGGGGTTACATAAGCACAACATAGCATATTCAGTAATCAATAATATCTTACTATACATGGAGATAGACGAGTAAATCAATGGGATTCATAGTAATCATGTTCATTACCTAGAGTGATAGCTTTACCCATAAGAGTAATACAATAAATAAGAGCACGTACATTGCTTGATTGAGCCTCACTAGTGTTATTACAGTACAAGAATACTTCTTGTACAACCTGTATCACAAGCATATGGTAATCTTATTCATATTAGTATATGTCTCCAACATTCACATCTCTTATCTCAGTTGGGTATGATAACCTTTATGAACATGCTTAGGCCATTACCTTACTATGATTCTACCGTAATTAGTCTGTATACGATACATATTGGCCATTGAAATATGACATATGGATACAAAGTAAGTCCTATATGGTGTTGGTATACAACCATTATGAGGTAGATTACTAAAATAAGGGAGATCAATACGAGATAACATAGCAGTAACTGGAGTACAAGTGAGCTAGATCATACATGAAAAGACTAGTAATATGAGAAATACTAATGGGATTCATAGGGTAAGATGTGATATGGAATAAATAGAGGTACTTTTTTACTTTATGTTAACTAAGAGAAAGTGTTCAGCTTTAATGCACTCTAACCATTGATTAGATTCTACATAGTAATCCCATATCAACCATTGCACAGAGCCAATAATCATGGAATTCAAACTAAGGATGATAACCATGTATCAATAAAGGTAAATCTCATATTATCTCCTCATATTGCATATGATACAAATATAAGATAGGGACAAATCTGGGATGTGATGAGTGATTAAATCCCATTGTACTGTGTAACTACCTCTTATTACTTATGTTACCTATATAAGTTGTAAGCTAATGAGTCAATACCAAACCTTATTGAACAATGATGTAAGTTGTTCTAATACCATTAGTATAAGCTCGATAGAAAGGTCAATTACTGTGATCATACCATATTATCTTGTCAATAGTTCATAGTAAGCTTACAAAGTATAGTATATAAGATAAGCTTAATCACACTACTATTACAGATTATTCAATAGATTGTGATTACTCTTATTATGCTAATACTTACACTAGGATTTACCATATATTGATCCGGATTATTTTCGGCACGAAATGAGAGCGGAGATATAATAAAGAAATGCACAGAGATATCGCGTATATCCAGTAATATAACA
>JASDQU010101876.1:184933-195043 GCA_032191745.1 Picea mariana
CGTCCCTCTGTCGCGTGAGAGCTTGCTCAAGCAACAGACTGATAGGATCGTCTGCTCCATCGTTTTTCTTTTCTTCCGCCATTGAGGGTTTCTTGGGTGTGCGAGAGCGATTGTCCTCGAGAGAGACAAGCTCGAGACCCAACTTGCTATACTCGGACCTCGTCGGGGACATGCATCAAGGCGAGTGGCACCCTTGGAGCACGTAGTGCGTCTTGAAGGGCACGCCACAGTTTTAACATGAGTGAGTCAATGAACCTAGGTACCTAGAAAACAATATCTCATTTTGACATGGTTAGCCTTAAAATAAATGTTGCATGAGTAAAGTTTAATAATTATAAAATTTCCCTTAAAAACAATTTTGCTAATCCTAGTTGAAATTAGAGCATAGGTCTAATTGGGATATAAGGAATAAAACTATTTAATCAATTAATAAAGGGGGGAATACAAAAAAATCAAATTTAAAAATTAAAGGAGAAAGAATTTATCCAAAAAATTTAATTTTTGGCTATGTGCAAAACTTGCTAATTTAGAACTTAGACAAAAAAGAGGAAAATTAAATACAAAAGGAATGTGGAACATAGAAGGGAATCTAGTCTAGAGAAGTTTCCATTTTAGAAATCAAATAAGCTTTAAGAAGGGTGTCATTCATTAAGGGAATGTGAGAGAATAAAGGGACATCGAGGAGCATTTTTAGGAACACTTTTCGGTGGGTGAGGGGAATTGGAAATTTAATTTAATTAATTAAATGAATTTCTGGTGCAACTAAGGGATCGAGTGACAAGTGTACGAGGGAGAATTTTCCTAATAAAAATTTAATAAAAAGAATTTAATGTGCATTTTGGAAACTAGTCACTAAGAGAAATCTATAAAACAAATGGCAGAGGAGGGGAATGGATCATGGCAAATATGCATAGGGTTATGCTGTCAGTTTTTAACTGACTATTTTTTCTTGTGGGAGTTGGGATACCCAACTCAAATTGAGAGTGGTAGCTCGAACTTGCGAGGTGATCTGGGAGCTATCTTTTCTCTGGTTGTGTGCGTGGCCCCTTTGCGACTCGGGGGGCTCAGGGGAAAGAAGAGTACCCCTAGCGTTGGATGGGAGGTACTGGTGAGGTCTCATCTATTAGCAAGTAGGAGCAAGGAGGATCGCCAACAGTCGAAGATCATCGACAAGTCCATCTGCCAGTTATGGTACCCATGTTTAAAATGTAGTTGTAAGTTAGTTAAATTTTATATATGGGATTTATATGTTGATGGAATGCGAAATGGAGTTCTGATGTGTTGGGAATGCTTGCTAAATGCGGTTAGTTTAGAATAACTTAGATGGATTGCCTCTCTTGAATTAAGTTTCAACCATTGTCTCCTTTCCACAACCCTTGCTTGAGAGCAAGGAATAAATTTGATGAAAATACTCGTCTTCTCCCTAGCAAACCCATAGGCTCTGAGTTTAACCATCCAATTTATTTAAATGATGAAATCTATGAACCCTTTTTTAAAAATATAGCTCATGCATATAAATTAACGAAGGTGTAGTTTATCGACTAGAAGCGTTCAGATTTTAATTTGTTTCTTAACATGCATCTAGGAAGTAAATTTTGAAGAACTGTAATTTACAGCGAAACACATTATTGTTTCAAATTTTCCTTGAATGGACATTCTCTGAAATGCATATCAGGAATTTATTTATTAATAGTTTAACAACTGGATTAGATTCAAATATTTATATAATACAATTAAGTAATGGATTACAAATTCAAACACAAAAAAAACATATAGATTTGACCATTTCCTTTAAAAATGAAAGTTTATTAGCTAACTTAATGAATTTCTAAATTCCAAAAATTCAACCCAAGAAGCTCCTCTACGATTTAGCCTCATCACTTGAGTTAGAAGCGAATTGGGAGCCTTTACATCGTCAGCATGGTCCCCACCAATCCTATCATAGAGAAGGATTTTCTTGAATGGAAGCCTGGCATGTCTAAAACCTTCTGCCCAACCTTGATTGAGTTCATGTCTTTCTCAGCGACCTTCTTAGGTTTTGCGGAGAGGTCCTTCTCCTTTTGCTTACTCCTACGTATCTAGAAACTTCTTCGGTGCCTTTCCCTTCATGAATGTGATCTAATCCTTATGTTTTTCCTTGTGGAGAACTTGAGCCCCTTGTCATACCATTTCCCAACAAAACGATTTCGCCTCTACATTTTCCCAAGGAGTAGCTCTGTGTGATCTCCTTACTATCTTCCCATCGATTTAGCTTCCCAAAACCACCCTCCTTATTTACTTTTTCCTTGCTTTTCTTAGCATGTATTAGGTGAAGCTTTGAGATAAGATGCCATAATGGAGATTCATTCTGGTGCCTTCACCCAACAAGCAAATTTCTACCTTGCATTCATTTTTTCCTAGCTCCCTGGTGTTAGCGTTGGAAGTCACCCTCCGATTTCAGAGAGGGTAAGCCCAAGGCCTATAAATTTTTTGGGGTGGATGTTGGTTTAAATGTGGATGGTCAATGGCCAAAACTCAACAACATGAAAGACATTCAACTCAGAATTGGACAGGAAATGCACAGGGAAGTGAGGGCCACATTAACTTAAGTCAGTAAATTGAGTTAAAGTGAGAGCAGAGGGAAGACTTAGAAGAAAGGGTGAAGGAGACTTTTCTGGGCATCATGCCTTCCAGCAGCTCAGAGAAGAAAACCAAAGCTCAAATCATTCTTGAGATCAAATTCAGACACCGAAATATGTCTACAAGGGACAAAGTTACAACTGCAGTATGATCAAACCTCCATCATACTGCAACTGCAACAACTCAACTGGATCTTCCATGCCCGAGCCATTCAATGTGAGAAGGAAACAAATATACAAGGAAATGAATAAAACTGACCATGATACTACTATAATCAAACCTTGATTACAACATCATAACAATCCTCGACTGGATCATCCATGCTCGAGTGTATTAAACAATTTTTTACAAACAAAATGGAAAGAAGGAAGCTGACTTCTATTAACATGAAAGTCTCGAGTCGATTACATAACCAGAGAACAACTTTGGCAGGACAAAATTACATATTGGGAGCTCTGCTCAACCAAATACCCTTACAAAATATGAGGAAGACTCCTATATACTCAAAGCAAAACAATAGAAGCATGCTCGAGTCTCTGCATTAAAGGCATTACGTCTGCATGCTTCCTGGCAGACTGTGCATGCAGTCTCCTATCAGACACGAGCTTTGTCAGACGCAATCGTACTTTAGAATGGACCTGTAGATGAGTCAACTAGCTGACAATCCTTTTCTGGGTTTTCCATTTATGGTGGAAAAGATATTCAACCACCACCAACCACCCCCAATAACTGCTTCATCGGGATCAAGAAGGCCCAAGTCAACACTGCACTTGTAGGACATGACGGTCTCTGCATTCTTCCATTTGGAGCTGAGTTGGATGCTTGTAGGGATGTCTAGGTTGTCATGGACGTAGACGAGGATCTTGCGGGATGATGGCAGGATTGGTAGGCTACTGGGTGTGTGATGGCCAGGTGGAGTGGGGACCTGACACAAGTGGAAGTGGCATGGAGTGAAGTGGTACATGTGGTAGGAGATGAAAGGGGATATGTGACAGACAAAAGAGAGATATGGAGTGGGGGATAGGTGCTGGCGGGACGGTTGTGGAGTGGCCTCTTGTCGACCCAGGATAGGGAATTATATGCACATGCACATATCGAGGCTGCGAAAAGTGGTTTCATTCTTCCCTACTTTTGGGCCCGATGTGTGTCTCTGAATGACACGTAGTAGCTTCACAAAACCATGGTTTCTTCCCCAGCCTGCCCTCCAAATTTTATCATCTGCACATGTTGAAGCCCCAATATGATCAACGTCTGTCAGATTTGGGCGCATAGATCTTGGCCACCCAGTTTCGCACGCATCTTAGCACAATGAGCCGAGGCATAAAAACTTAGGATAAACGACATTTGGTGATTTCTTATCCCCCTTTCTTTGCAGATTTCCACCCAAGGTCCAAATTCAAAGGAAAACACACCCCTTGCAATAATGTGTGATAACATTAGGCTTCATGGGGGATAGAGTCCTCCCTGCGAGGCTCTAAGATATCCTTTTGCAGTTCCAGTCGCCTTCTGTTGGGTTATGGAGTCAAGCTCAAAACACTGTGCTGAGGAATCTATGCTGATAAATAAAAATGAAAGCAAACACACATGCTCCACATGATCTTATTTATGTACAATCCTAAACTAATTATTTTTTTACAAAATGCTAGGTGAAAACAAACTTCCACCATAGCCATTCAAGCAACTTCCTAACTGGAAGCTCCTTCATTCTGCCAGTGATTAGTAGCAGACGATGCAACCGTGACAAAAAAATGGTTACACCCTTCAACTTTTCTTTAAAGGCTGAAGTTGAGATAAAATAGGGCGACTCCAAGATATGAAGGAAATGCCACTCCATGTAATCGTTGATAGGCTCATAGAATGAGTGGTGAATTCTGTGAAACTGGTAGTAGAAAACCTGCTCTGCTCCATAGCTTCTCATACAGGGATGAATATCGCTGGTAGGGATAGGTGGATGAGAAGCTGATGCATGATGACAGATCTCAGGTGATGGCTTCTCACTTACAGGATCTGGATAGAAGATAAACTGCCTCTTTTTTCTGCTCCTATGGTTCTTCTTCTTGGCTCTCCCAAAGGTCAGATTCATAATCATCATAAACAGGACTCGTGGGAAAGATTTGCTCTTCATCATGCTGCTCAGTGTCTTCTACAGGACCCCAAGGGCTGATTTCCTCATGATAATCTCCTTTAAGAAAAAGAGGATAAGGCTCTACTGTGTGCTCTTGGATATCCTGCATATCCAACTCAGAATCTGATTTCATAGCTGTCATATATAGGCTAACTGTTCCTCTAGTCAGCAAACTATGATATAGGGATCTGCTACTCTTCTTCTGAGTAATCATCAAAGATAGGGACATCAAGCACCTCAAGAGAAGAATGCAGGGCCTCTACAGGCATGGAATCTTCATCATTGTCCTCAGTAGGGCTGCCAAGAACATCTGCTTCAAGGGCTGGAAAATCCTCTGCGCTTTCTTCAGATTCCAACCTTTCTAGTTTGACAGAGAGAGATTTTACCATCCCCATCAACTCACTCAGAGAATCTCCTTCCTCCTTATGGTCCTCATTAGGCACAACCATATCTTGATCACTGTCCTCATATTCCTCACAACAACTATGATAAATAAACTCAGAGGAATAAAACCTATGACAATGAGTGTTGAAAGTTGCATGAAATTCTCCTAGTGAAGAAATGCTAGCAGGGGGTAAAGAATGGTACCACTCACAAGAATCCTCTACTAACGAGAACATGAACATGTTCATTAATACATCCTCATGATGTATCTCCCACTAGTGCATGAGTTCATGAAACTCACATAGATGCTGAGAAGGGTTGTCCTCTTTACGCTCTCTAAATATAGGCAAATAATCATTCCATTCATTTGGAGTAGGAACAACATTGGGAAAATTAGGAACAACAGAAAAATTAAAGGGAGAAAACCTCTGAGCCAAGATTTTTTCCATATCGAACCAATGGAGTCTCCAATAGATTCTTCAATCATGGAGTCACCGGGTGAATGATATGAAACATGAGTGTGTCTGGTCTTTGTTCACCATTGAAGATCAAATTTGATCGTTTTGTTCTCCCAAGGGCTACCAGGTGTAGCCAGAAATAGTTACACTGAGACAACGAAGCCAAGATAGTGGAGTCACCAAGTGCATAGTTGCAATCTTCAATGATACTGATTTCTATTGCACCTTCAGAACCAGTGAGCTTTGTTTTTCAATCCCAGTGAAAAAAATTATTTCATCCCCGACAACGACGCCAAAATTTTTAGCATTGGAAGTCACCCTACGATTGCGGAGAGGGTAAGCCCAAGGCCCATCAATTTTTTGGGGTGGATGGTCGATGGCCAAAACTTAACAACATGAAAGACGTTCAACACAGAACTGGACAGGAAATGCACAGGGAAGTGAGGGCCACATTAACTTCAGTCAATAAATTGAGTTAAAGCGAGAGCAGAGGGAAGAATTAGGAGAAAGGGTGAAGGAGACTTCTCTGGGCATCATGCCTTCCAGAAGCTCAGAGAAGAAAACCCAAGCTCAAAGCATTCTTGAGCTCAAATTCAGACACCGAAATATGTCTACAAGGGACACAGTTACAAATGCAATATGATCAAACCTCCATCATACTGCAACTGCAACAACTCAACTGGATCTTCCATGCCCGAGCCATTCAATGTGAGAAGGAAACATATATAGAAGGAAATGAATAAAACCGACCATGATACTGCTATAATCAAACCTCCATTACAACAACATAATGATCCTTGACTGGATCATCCATGCCCGAGTGTCTTAAATAGTTTTTTATAGACAAAATGGAAAGAAGGAAGCTGACTTCTATTGACATGAAAGTCTCGAGTCGATTACAAAACCAGAGAACAACTATGGCAGAACAAAATTACAAATTGGGAGCTCTTCTCAACCAAAGACCCTTGCAAATTATGAGGAAGACTCCTATATACTCAGAGAAAAACAACAGAAGAGTGCTTGAGTCTTTGCATTAAAGGCATTGATTTTGCATGCTTCCTGACAGGCTGTGCATGCGGTCTCCTGTTAGACACGAGCTCTGTCAGACGCAATCATGCTTCAAAATGGACCTGCAGATGAGTCAACTTGCTGACAATCCTTTTCTGGGTTTTCCATTTATGGTGGAAAATATGTTCAACCACCACCAACCACCCCCAATAACTGCTTCACCGGGATCGAGAAGGCCTGAGTCAACACTCACAAAAATAATCACTGACAAAACATTTACTTAAAACTAAAACAAGAAAAAATATTGCATGATATGTTGTTGCTATCCTATTAGATATATGCTCAGAAAAAGATTCAAGGGATCATTGATCAAACCCTCAGGGCATATCTCATCATGACACCTGGAACAAATTTCCAAGAAGAACTTTTAGGGAAAAATATCAATAGAGTAACCAACAACATACATAGGTGGCATTGAAAATAGAAGAGAATGACAACATACACAGGGTGGAATTAGCAAGGAGATGAGGAGGGTGACACCAACAAAAAAATGAGGAGGGCGACACCAGCAAGGAGAACCATAATCCCCAAACAATAACCAAGAAGATATCTGCGGCAAGATGGAAAAGACCAAAAAGAACTATCCTATAGGGTTCACAACCACTCAATTAAATAATTTAAGCAAATAATATTTTATAACATAAAATATTAATTGTTAAATCATAAAAATCAACAAGAAAAAAACAAGTCAAGAGAGGGGATCCAAAGTCAAGGCATCTAACTTTCTTTAGGAAGAAGCAAAGAACAAAACCAAAAACCCACAAAACAATTAAGGGGGGTGTAACTCAAGCAAGGGTAGTTTCAAGACAAAGTCAACAATTAAATTCTTTCAAATTCAACGCAACTAACTTTCTTTAGGTAAAAGCAAAGAACAAAACCAAAAACCTACACAACAATTAAGGGGGGCGTAAGTCAAGCAAGGGTGATTTCAAGACAAAGTCAACAATTAAGTTCTTCTTTAATGGAAAAATTTCCACATGATTCTCATGATATTTACTTATAAGATTTTATCATCCCAACACACAAGGAAGATCAATAATGTAATCATGCTCTTCTTAACTACTCTTAGGTCTCATGGACCATCCCGCGAGAGAAAACAATCACACATTATCTCAACTTGGTACTTAACCAAGACACAAAATAAACCAATAAACCAAAAACCCACACTTATCAGAGTTTTCATATTTGAATTTATGTGATGTGTGAAGTAAGTTACATTCACATTTGCAAATAAAGAATGAATTTTAAGAAAAAGTAAAGTATGCAATTCAAATTTAAATGCACAAATACAATCTAAAATATAAATTTTCTGCATCAAAGAGTCCATTATAATTTACAACTAACCTTAGGATTTCCAAACTGAATGTATAAGTATTCAATTGAAAAGGGACTGTTTGCGACAATAATTAATTTCCAAGCCTAAATGGATTTGGTTTGCCTACATTTATTAGGTGAATCTGCTTGTGTAGATTTGTGAAATCAGAAATGACAATATTTAGGACTGAAACTTCTGCATCTATGAGAGAGGAACCACAACTAATGAGAGAGAGAGAGAGAGGTGGTAGATTTGTTATGGAAACTTTGCTGCATTTATAATGGGGAATTTCTTGCATTTATTAGTGAATATTGGTTGCTTTTAACATAGGAATTTACTGAACTTAGGTGTTGTAATTATAGAGGGAAGTGAGAAAAGTGTGAATATGATGGGAATAATGGCACCCATAATCTCTATTTAAATTTTATACTAGTCTATATACCTAGTTTTTAAGGTTTAGCCAGAAAAAAATGCAGGGAAGATGCTAACATTGATGAAGGTTGGTTTTCTACAATAATTGAACAATTGTCATTTTCAGTGAATATTACAACTTGCTATATAGGAAAAGTACAGATGCTATTAATGTATACTATAATTGTTATTAATGTTCTATACAACTGCTATTAATGTCTAGTATGGATGTTATTTAGTTTGTAGATATGTTGTTCTTTAATCTAAATGTTTAGTATGGTTATTCCTGTCATTTAATGAGTGATATAGATGCCATTTAATTAGTAATATGGTTGTCCTTGTTGTTTTAAATTCTCTTTGTTTTTGTATTTATTCTTTTGCGGTATTATGAAAACTATTCATTTCATAGAAAAAACACAATTTGGTAAACCATAATCCCTAAGTTGACTTAGTAGGAATTAATTGCATGCAACTATGTTTATATGAAGGATCCATAAACTGGTGTTACAAGGGAGGGAGAGAAGCTTCATGAGCACATACTAACCTATAACTGTTATGTATCTTTTGAGCAATTGTTTGGAACTACATCCTCTAAATCTTATTATGAATTTCATTAGGGCCCTTGAGAGTCATTCTCAATTTTAGTCATGAGAATATCATTCATCTTAGAGATATACAGGCCTGCCCCTGTACATGGGCAGGGCCGAATAAGGACCTGTCAACCTTATAAACTAGTAAAACTAACACTATAACAATTTAAAACAATTTAAAACTACAATGCTAATATTAGGAAAGTCTTACATCTGCTGCAATTGTAACATGTTTTATTTTCTTCCTATCAATGACTCGTATGTTAGAACTTTCATTTGTTTGATTAAAGTTAAATGGATGTTCATCATTTTGTAGTTATATATGAAATCCTCTAACACAAGCACTTTGGGATGACCTTATAAATAAACTAGAAAAATGAAAAATCAAACATGGTAATTATGCTGTAAAATATCTTTAAACCCAGTAACTTTGCTATCATAGTTAGTGACAAGGCCATTCTCATAACTACAGTGAAGGGATTATTTTGGTTTTAAAGCATAAATAAACGACTTAGGTATAAAGGATCTATTTACTCCAATTTTATTATTAATTTTGTAAACAAGAGACTATACATGGATACAATCGAATACGACCCTGTCAACCTTATAAACTAGTAAAAGTAACAGTATAACAATTTAAAACAAAAAAATTAAAACAATTTAAAACTATAGATTACCTAGACCGCTCGCCCACAGGGTTGAATCAATCCTGTCCATGTACAGGGATAGTCCCAAATTCAACCATGTCCCTGTACATGGACATGGTCGAATCAACCTTGTCCAAGTATAGGGACATGCTCGAATTCGGCCCTATCCCTTTACATGGACAAGGCTGAATATGGCCTTGTCAACTGCACTTTGAAATATGTTGTTTTATTTTATTTTATAATGATGAGGATCCCATTTTCAAGTTCAATATGAAAGAGAAGCAGTATATAATATTGAAATATTCTTTTATTTTATTTTTAAATATATCAATTTTTAAAATAAGTCTAATATTTTAAAAACTATTTTTTAATAATTTTATTATAAATAATTTGTATTTTAAAAAAATCATTCTTTTTAAAATAAATTTTCAATGAATTTGAATTGATTAAAATTTATATATAAAATTTAAACTTACTCTATCATATATATATA
>JASDQU010101876.1:195231-215338 GCA_032191745.1 Picea mariana
ATTATTTTTCTCCAAAAGTGCACTTCTTATTTCTAGGAACAATTATCCTAATATATAAAAACTAAGGCTAAGGAGTTTTTTTCTAAAAAGCGGACATGACTCCATATTATTTGCTACTTGCAATTAAACTAACAGAGTTATGATTTTATCAATTCTTTTATAGAAATAAACTGATAAAAAAACACAGTGGAAAAAAGAATATTTTTATAGAAGTAAACTGATACAAAACACAGTGGAAAAAGATCAAAAACCTAATATTTATACTACTCCATATTTATATGCTACTTGCAATTAAACTTATAGAGTTATGGATCAAACAATGTTACACGCTACTTGCAATTAAACTTATAGAGTTATGAATCAAACAAACTTAGGGAGTTATGATTTTATCAATTCTTTTATAGAAATAAAGTGATAAAAAACACAGTGGAAAAAATAATTCTTTTATAGAAGTAAACTGATAAAAAACACAGTGGAAAAAATAAATCAAAAACCTTATATTTATACTACTCCATATTTATATGCTACTTGTAATTAAACTTATAGAGTTGTGAATCAAATAATATTACATGCTACTTGCAATTAAACTTATAGAGTTATGATTTTATCAATTCTTTTATAGAAATAAAAATGTTAGAGTTATGAATCAAACAATCTTACATGCTACTTGCAATTAAACTTACAGAGTTATGAATCAAACAAATTTACAGATTTATGATTTTATCAATTCTTTTTATAGAAATAAAACTGATAAAAAATAGTCCCAAAAGATAAAAAAATATAATATTTGTACTACTCCATATTTTCATGCTTGTTGCAATTAATCTTACAGAGTGTTAGTATTAGTTTAGAAGGTTGACGGGGCTGTATTTGGCCCTGTCCATGTACAGGGACAAATATGGTCCTATCAACCTTCTAAACTAATACTAGCAATAAAAAATTAAAACATTAAAAATACAGGTAGAGAGCTTTCACTATGGCTTGTGTAATGGTTCACTCAAATCAATGCTAAGCTTAACCAATCATACAAGACCAACTATTAGAGAAACATAAGCAATCAAACCGTGTTCATACTTAAGGTTTAGTTACACATGTTGGCATATAGCTAGTAAGGATGTGTACTTATTACTATGATTCCGGTCAGTGTTAATAAGGTATGAAATGAATAGGGAAACATAGATCATTACGTCATAACAAGGAGCTTAACTTGAATATGGAGTTCCTGATCTCTGTAATCTAAGACATGTATTAAGAATATCATGTTTATACAAATATTTTTTATTTCATTACATGTAGTTACATCAATAAAGCTTGGTCACTTATTCAACAGACTCGATTCATTAGTAATAATAACATACTTAAATCAATAGGCTTATAGATTCAATAGAGCTTACTACTAGATTAACTAAGGTGATATAGTGATAGTTACTAAGCTTAAGATGGGTATCATAGGTACAATATGGTCTCTTATACCAATTTGATTTGAGTTCCATATCATTGTTCTCATTGTAACTAATACATTGGAATCATAGAAGAGAGATAAGGGTGAATACATTACTCAGCGTAAGCTAATCCAACTCTATTCACTAATCAAAGCTGGAAAGAGCATGTTCAATGATACCGAGCTAGAACATGAACAAGCATATCTAAGTATTGATCTTACATTACACCTATGACCACATTAGCTATTGGAATACAAGATAATTTATTAGGTAGAATATTGTATGCTATTACTCTATGCTTAACCTGTATGATGAATATGGACATTGTAGTATACACTTGAGTAACACTAAAACATACTTTTTATAAAAGAAAAGTATGATACAATGTAGATGAGGGAAACACTATACTCATATAAACTATACAAGCTTACGGATCCAGATATGATTTCCATAATGAATGGGTTAGCTAATCAACAAGGGTGATATATCTCAGTACTTGTTATCACCTTTGTAATGATTATGAATAATACATAATGTAAGGGATATGATAAGCTGAACACTACATACTCATAGCTTAGTAATGGCCAAGTAGTGGCAAGCTAGTTCATAATGATCACCATTTCTAATAGTCACATCTTGGTACGTAACCAATAACTATGGATCATATGGGATTAATGCTTACATATGATAGACTAGTATAATTATGATGATCAAGTAGACTGAATCTCTATAAGCTCAAGAATCATGTTTGTTTATCACAATTTAAAGGTTGAATGGGGTTACATAAGCACACCATAACATATTCAGTAATCAATAACAACTTACTATACATGGAGATAGATGGGTAAATCAATGGGATTCAGAGTAATCAGGTTCATTACCTAGAGTGATAACTTTATCCATAAGAGTAATGCAATAGATTAGAGCATGTACAGATCTTGATTGAGCTTCACTAGAGTTATTACAGTACAAGGATACTTCTTGCACAACCTGTATCATAAGCATATGGTAATCTTATTCATATTAGTATATGTCTCTAGCATTCACATCTCTTATCTCAGTTGGGTATGATAACCTTTATGAACATGCTTAGGCCATTACCTTACTATGATTCTATCGTAATTAGTTTGTATACGATATAGATTGGCTATTGACATATGACATATGGATACGAAGTAAGGCCTATATGGTTCTGGTATACAACCATTATGAGGTAGATTAATGAAATAAGGGAGATCAATTCTAGATAACAAAGAAGTAACTGGAATACAAGTGAGCTAGATCATACATGCAGAGACTAGTAATATGAGAAAGAATAATGGGATTCATAGGGTAAGATGTGATATGGAATAAATACTAGTACTTGTTTACCTTATGTTAACTAAGATCAAGTGTTCATCTTTAATGCACTCTAACCATTGATTAGCTTCTACATAGTAATCCCATATCAACCATTCAACATAGCCAATAATCATGGAATTCAAACTAAGCATGATAACCATGTATCAATAAAGGTAAATCTCATATTATCTCCTCATATTGCATATGATACCATTATAAGATAAGGACAAAGCTGGGATGCGATGAGTGATTAAAGTCCATTGTAATGTGTAACTAGCTCTTATTACTTATGTTACCTATATAAGCTGTAAGCTAATGAGTCAATACCAAACCTTATTGAACAATGATGTAAGTTGTTCTAATACCATTAGTATAAGCTCGATAAAAAGGTCAATTACTGTGATCATACCATATTATCTTTTCAATAGTTCATAGTAAGCTTATAGAGTATAGTATATAAGATAAGCTTAATCGCACTACTATTACGGCTTATTCAATAGATTGTGATTACTCTTATTATGCTAATACTTACACTATCTTATGAATGCTACTAGCTTTACCATAGATAAGGATAGAAGATGTGATACTAGCCCATATGTTACCTGATCAAACACATGGAATTAAATCTACTGCATTGATTAGTGGAAATGATAGAGCTAATGAGATTGGTTAGAGCTTAGTTACAAGCATGGTATTGAGCTTTATCTTTTATTACTTATATAATCTTTGTTATACAATCCCAATTATATGCATATGAACCATTACACTGAACAATATGCTCCTTCTATGTGATCAAATCAATGGAGATAGTGCACTTATCACCATTCCATATGGGTTATGTCGATTACAACACCATGTAAAACATCACTAGTCCGATTCTTATATCTTACTATGAACTCACTTGTTACACTAAGCTTAGATTATATTATAGAAACATCATATCTCTGCTTAACTTATCTCATAGTAATGAATCATAGTGCTTTGTATGAGCTTAATGACTATATAGATACTAACCCTATACATGGACAGGGCCGAATACGACCCTGTCAACCTTCTAAACTAATACTAACACTAAAAAATTAAAACTAATACTAACACTAACTAACACTAACTATAAATTACCTGGACCACCCCCCCACAACACCAACGTCCACAACACCAAAGTTCACCTGCTACACCAACATCCGCCCGCAACACCAACCTCCGCCAGCACCAGTCCGCCAACACCTAACGCTATCAACAATTCGAGAAAACTATGATGGGAGAGATGTGTGGGTAATATATAAGCCATTTGTTCGGACGAAAGTTTCTTTCGGCTGAAATATTCTTTCGACCAACAAAGAGTTTCGATCGAAAGAATCTTTCAGAAGAAACAACGTTCAGCCAAAAAAATTTACTGGAAAAAAATACCGTCCGACTAAGATGGTAGAAGATAGTCGAGGCCATTCTGCCAGTACCATTTGATTTGAAGTCCAATGGTTCAACCGAAAAGAAGTGGCTTTTGACTGAAAGAATGTTAGTAGGAATTTCGAAAACCTAATTCTCACAAAAGTGTTACCCAATTTCGTGATTCTACCCATGGATATAAAAAATAAATTCAATTATATAATCGAAATATAAATAAAATTTGAACTTACTGGAGATGGAAAGGGAGAAATCCGAGATGGACTTTGAGAAATATGGAATGATCCAGGTGGATATCGGTGGCCACCCACCTTTTCCAACTGGCTCAAAACAGTTTTCTGGCAATTTTGGTAATTTACTATTTTTAGCAGTTTTTCACTTCCGGAGCCGTTTTGAGGCCCTAAATGATGTTTTTTTTGGGAAAATGGGGAAAAATATACAATTTCCATCAACATTTCCCTCAAAATTAATCTCCTTGACGATACCTTTCCAACAGGCTATCATACGCCTAAAACAGAGATCATATGCAAAAGTTACGACCCCAGGAAGTTGATGTACTAACTTACCCAAACAGGGCCCACATGACTTTTGGTGCTTCATCTCCTAGGGTTAGGTTTTTGAATGTCTAGGGTTTTTTGCATTCCTGTTTATTGTAAAAATGCATTAACAGCCTCATTGTAATCATCTTATTGTGAATGAGCACAACCGTCACATCTCTTCTCAAAGATAAGCCGCCACCATTCGAACAAGCTTGTTTCCGCTGCATTTTATAGTTTCAACTTATTTCCTTATTGAATAGAAAACCAATTTTACTGTATCTCTGTTATTTTGTGTTAAGCACCTGTTAATAATCTGTAGTCATTTCATTCTGCTCATAAAATCCAAATCAGTGGTATCAGAGCGGTCTTCTCCTTGTCGTCTTAATGCATGTCCCTAATGAGGTCGGAGTACAAAGAGTTGGGTCTCGAGCTTGTTTCTCTTGAGGAAAAAATATCTCGCACGCCCAAGCGACCTCTCATGGCAGGAGAAAATAAATATGACAGGACATGAGATCATTTCAAACTATTGATTGAGGAAGCCCTCACGCAACAGAGGAATGAGATGATGGATAGTTTCGCGCAAATCCTTCGGCGGTTACCAACAGGTGACGCAACTTCTTCGAGCGGAGGCGCCGCCCCCCTTCAAGGTACAAATAAACTTAGATATTCCTATATTTGAAGGTCAGATATACGCAAATGCTGTAGATGAGTGGTTGAATCTACTAGAAGGGTATTTTTCTATCCATAACTTTTCGAATAGAGAAAATATTACTTTTGTGCTCCTCAAAGCCGTTCCCCATGTCAAAGATTGGTGGGAAACTTTCTGTGAGCAAAAGGAAATAGAGGAACCCTCATTATTTACAGTAATGACCACCTGAGAATCCTTCAAGGATTATATTAAGGAACAATACTACCCTATCGGAAGTTATGACGACTTGTATACCAAATTGACCACACTACGACAAGAAAGAGACCAAGAAGTGCCAGATTTCACAAATATCTTTCATACCTTGCGCACCAAGATGGGTATCAAAGGTTTAGAGTGACATCTGTTGCTCAAGTATCGCAGTGCTCTACATAGATACATCCAAACTGAAATGGAATTTTTGGATGTCTCATCCTTGGGCGCAACCTACTGATATGCCTTCAAAATTGAGCAGAAGCTCAAACAAAAGACGCAGCAATTTGGGCCTGGGAACCCCTCACAATAGAAGCCAAGAAACGACTTCCCCAACCCACAGAACAAAGGATAGAGAAAATATGGATAGTATCTGGACAACCAGTCCAAGCCGCAAGCAAAGAAGGACACCGAAAAGACAAAGAAAGATATCAGGAAGTGGTGTGACTTCCATAAGAGCCCTTGGCATAACATTGTTTACTGCTACTCAAAGCAGTCAGTGGTGGCTGAAGTGAAATCCTTTGAATAATATGCGGGTTTTGACTCTGAGCCAGAACCAAAAAGGGGAAGACGAATCATTGACACGGAACCTGGTGCCACTGTTTCTACCACCAAGCTCCAGCCTGGTGAACCAGACGAACAAGAAGAAGGAGAGTGCCTCTTCCATTCACATATGTGGGTAAAAGGCACCCAGTTCCACTTCATCGTTGATAGAAGTAGCTAGAATAACCTCATCTCAGTAGAGTTTTTCAAGAGGCTGGCCCTGCCGACAATGCCCCACCCACAACCCTACACCATTGGATGGCTCTGCCAAGGAAGCGATCTCTGCATCATCCAACAGTGTCGACTGTCGTACGACATCAATCTCTTCAAATACGAGGTATTGTGTGATGTTGCTCCTCTCGAAGTTTGTGATGTTCTTTTGAGCCAACCTTATTTATGGAAATGACATGATGTATATGATTCTAGGCCTCATAGTGTTATTATTACTTTGAACAGGAAATTGTACAGGATACCTGAGGCAGTCCCATTTGGTGCTATTTCCTTGATCTCTGCTAAGTAATGTAGGAAGGCCATCTCTCAGATGGGGAAGTTTTTCTTCTTCGTGACTCGCTCTCAGAATAAGAAAAAGATCACAACCACATCCAGGGTCTCTGCGGCCAACCTCTCCACACAACAGAAGAAAGTAGATAAGGTCATGGAAGAATACTCAGATATATTCTCCTCACCTACCGGGGTACCTCTGTACTGCCAGGTCAAGCACCCCATCGATTTGACCCTCAACAAACCACTTCCCAATGGGCCAATCTATCGCCGCTCTCTGTTAGAGAATGAGGATATCAAGAGACAAATACAAGAACTTCTCCATAAGGGGCACATCCTTCCCAGCTCATCAACTTGTGGGAGCCCAATCATGCTGGTACAGAAGAAAGATGGAACTTGGCGACTCTGCATTGATTACCGGGCTCTGAATAAAATCACAGTCAGAAACCGATAGCCGATTCCCCAAATCGATGACCTCCTTGATAAACTCACGAGGGCTAGTAAGATTGATCTGAAGTCTGGCTATGACCAGGTCCCAATAGAACAGACATATGTATGGAAGACTGCCTTCAAGTCAAAGGAAGGCCTTTTTGAATGTTTGGTCATGCCCTTTGGTTTGACAAATTCTCCAGCCACTTTCATAAGGATGATCGACGATATCCTGCGACCATTCACCAATACTTTTGTAGTGGTTTATTTGGATGACATTCTCATTTAAAACAAGACTTGTGCCGAACACTTGCAACATATTAAGCAGGTTCTGCACACTTTGCGACAACACAAGCTATACGCCAACTTGGAAAAATGCTCCTTCAGCATGGATAGGTTCCATTACCTGGGCTACATCATTGATCAACATGGCGTACATGTGGATCTAGCAAAGATCCAATTCATCCATAACTGGCCAGCCCCAAACCACACTCACTGAGATTTAGAGCTTCTTGGGTCTTTCCAATTTCTACCGCAGGTTCGTGTTGGGATTCTCCCATATTGCATGGGCCCTCAGCCAAATAACCAGGGGTGGTGGTAAGGCAAAATTTTCTTGGGGCTAGACCCAACAACAAACGTTCGATGATTTGAAGCAATGCTTATACTCAGCCCCAATACTTTCACTACCAGACCTGCAACAACCCTTTGAGATCGAGACAGATGCTTCAGACTGTGGTGTGGGCGCCATTCTCACTCATCTCGTCCACCCTGTGGCCTATCATAGTGAGACACTATCATATGTTGTTCGTAAGTACCCTACTTACGACAAAAAAATGTACTCCATTGTGAATGCCCACCGCCAGTGGAGACATTACATTCTTGGTAAGGAGGTAGTCATCCACATTGATCATAAGCCACTGTAGTTCATGTAGACACAAGGGAAATTGCAGAATGTCTGCCCTCAAAAGTGGTCCACATACTTGCAACAATTCCACCTCAACATCAAGTATAAAACATGAAGCACCAATCGCTTCACTGATTGCCTCAGTAGACTACCAGTTGCGGCACTCACGACGGTTCTAGACTCTTGCGGCCATGAGACCTTTGGATGGCCCCAACTCTATGAAACAGACCCAGACTTCACCACCACCTACCAAATGTTGGGTGAAAACGCAGTTGTAAATAATTTCCATCTTCAGGATGGGTTGTTGTGTCATTTGGGCCATATTTGTGTTCCATCAAGCGAGCGAAGCTGATCTGGGAATCCCACTATAGTCGGGTGGTAGGACACTTCAACGTAAAAAAGACAGTGGTGATGCTATAAATGCATTTCTACTGGCTGAAACTTTGACAGGAGGTCAACAAGTATATCAGGTCCTGCACTACCTGTGCTATTGCCAAAACAAACACTAAGAAATAGGGCATGTGCACCCCTCTTCCTACTCCTGACAGGCCATGGGAATTTATCTCAATGGACTACATGTCGGGCCTCCCGTCCACCAAGCAGGGAAATGACTGTGTTTTTGTGGTTGTTGATCGCTTTTCTAAGATGACGATTCTGGTTTCCTGCAACAGAGGCCACTGCCAAGATCTTATTTGAACGAGTCTAGGTACATTTTGGAACCCCAAAAACCATTGTCTCAGATCGAGATAGTCTATTTCTCAACACATTCTTGTCGAGCCTTTGGTCATTGCTGGACACCAAGCTCACCAAATCCACGACCTTCCACCCCCAGACAGATGGCCAAACTGAGGTTGTAAATCGAATGATTGTGCATATCATTCGCATGTATAATTCTAAGCACCCTCGCACATGGGATGAGAGCCTACCCTATGTCCATCATAGCTACCATCGAGCCCTGCATATCTCAATCGACGACAACCCCTTTCATGTGGGGTTGGGATTCCAACCATTGGGTCCCATAGATGTTGCACTTCCCCTTGCGGTTAAATCGACCGAATCATCTGCTGCTCCAAATGAAGCTAACAAAGCCACTGGGTTCATTGAGCGGATCCATCACATCCGCCAATAGGTTCAGGATATCCTACAAAAGTCCAATGAAAATTACAAGCAGCGCCATGATAAACATCGGGTGCCAAATAAGTTTCAGGTGGGCAAAAAAGTTTGGTTGCACTTGCAGAAAGAACGCCTTACAGGACCCCATCAGAAGATTCACCCATTCCGTTATAGGCCGTACACCATCACCAAGTCCATGGGGGATAATTATTTTGAGCTCAACATTCGTCCTTTCCTTGTCCTGCACCCAGTGTTCAACATGGATCTCCTTCACCCTTATTTCCCACCATTATTAAACACCTTAGAAGTAGAAAAACATCTGACACCAACATAGCTCAACCCCGACTGCATACAACAGAAATCCAATGGTCATATTTTGGACACACATAACAAGGGCACTCGACAACAAATGATCCAACTTTATCAAGTTGTCAAAGCAGGGCAGCTCCTGCACTAAGGCAAGTGGCTCACCTTGGGCCAAATTCAACAGAAATTTCCTCATCTGGTGGGGGAACTCAATGCAATGGAGACCATTGCTTCCTAAGGAGGGAGGATTGATCCAGGTGGATATCGGTGGCCACCCACCTTTTCCAACTGGCTCAAAACACTTTTCTGGCAATTTTGGCAATTTACTATTTTTAGTAGTTTTTCACTTCCGGAGCCGTTTTGAGGCCCTAAACGATGTTTTTTTTTTGGGAAAATCGGGAGAAATATGAAAGTTACTTCTATATTTCCACCAAAATTAATCTCCTTGGTGACACCTTTCCAACAAGCTATCATACGCATAAAACGAAGATCGTATGCAAAATTTACGACCTCGGGAAGTTGATGTACTAACTTACCCAAATGGGGCCCACATGACTTTTGGTGCTTCATATCCTAGGGTTAGGTTTTTGGATGTCTAGGGTTTTTGGCATTCCTGTTTATTGTAAAAATTCCTTCAGAGCGTTATTGTAATCATCTTCTTGCGAATGAGTGCAACCGTCACATATCTTCTTAGAGATAAGCTGCCACCATTCTAGCAAGCTTGTTTCCAATGCATTTTACAGTTTCATCTTATTTCCTTATTGAATAGAAAACCAGTTTTACTGTATCTTTGTTATTTTGTGTTAAGAAATTGTTAATAATCTGTAGTCATTTTGTTCTTCTCATAAAATCTGGATCAGTGGTATCATAGTGGTCTTCTCCTTGTCGTCTTAATGCATGTCCCCAACGAGGTTGGAGTACAAAGAGTTGGGTCTCGAGCTTGTTTCTCTTGAGGAAAAAATATATCACATGCCCAAGTGACCTCTCATGGAAGGAGAAAAGAAAGATGGCAGGACAGGATATCCTTTCAAACTATTGATTGAAAAATCCTCGCGCAACAGATGAACAAGATGATGGATAGTTTCACACAAATCCTTCGACGGCTACCAACAGGCTGCACATCTTCTTTGAGAGGAGGCCCCACACCCTTCAAGGTACACATAAAATTTGATATTCATATATTTGAAAGTCAGATAGATGAAGATGCTGTAGACAGGTGGTTGAATCTACTAGAAGGGTATTTTTCTATCCATAACTTTTAGAATAGAGAAAAGATTACTTTTGCGCTCCTCAAAGTCGTTCCCCATGTCAAAGCTTGGTGGGAAACTTTCTGTGAGCCAAAGGAAACAAATGAACCCTCATTATTTACAATCACAACCACCCGAAAATCCTTTAGGGATGCTATTAAGGAACAATACTACTTTGTCGGAAGTTATACCGACTTGTATACCAAATGGACCACACTGCAGTAAGAAAGAGACCAAGTAGTGCCAGATTTCACAAATATCTTCCATACCTTGTGCACCAAGATGGGTATCAAAGATTTAGAGTGACATCTGGTGCTCAAGTATCGCAGTGCTCTACATAGATACATCCAGACTGAAATGGAATTTCTAGACATCTCATCCTTGGACGCGACCTACCGATATGCCGTCAAAATCGAGCAGAAGCTCAAACAAAAGACGCTACAATATGGGCCTGGGAACCCCTCACAACAGAAGCTAGGAAAGGCAGCCCCAACCAACAGAACAAATGACAAAGAAAATATGGACAGTATCAGGACAACTAGTCCAAGCCGCAAGCAAAGAAGGACACTAGAAAGATAAATAAAGATACCAGGAAGTGGTGCAACTTCCATAAGAGCCCTTGGCATAACATTGCTGACTACCGCTCAAAGAAGTCATTGGTGGTCGAAGTGAAAGCCTATGAATCAGATGCGGGTTCTGACTCTTAGCTATAACTAGAAAGGGGAAGATATATCATTGATGCGGAACTCAGTGCCACCGTTGCTACCACCAAGCTCCAGCCTGGTGAACCAGACGAGCCATAAGAAGGAGAGCGCTTCTTCCATTCAAAGATGTGGGTAAAAGGCACTTAGATGCACTTCATCGTTGATAGCGATAACCAGAAGAACCTCATCTTAGCAGAGGTTGTCAAGCAGCTCGCCCTACCGACAATGCCGCACCCACAACCCTACACCATTGGATGGCTCCGCCAAGGAAGCAATCTCCTCGTCAGCCAATAGTTCTGATTGTCGTACAACATAAATCCCTTCAAATATGAGGTTATGTGTGATGTTTCTCCTCTCGAAGTTTGTGATGTTCTTTTGGGCCAAACTTATTTATGGAAACGTCATGTTGTATATGAGTCTAGGCCTCATAGTTTTATTATTACTTATTACAAGAAATTGTACAGGATACTCGAGGCAGTCCCACCTGGTGCTATTTCCTTGATCTCTGCTAACCAATGCATGAAGGTCATCTCTCAGATGGGGAAGTTTGTATTCTTCATGATTCTCTCTCAGAATAAGCGAAAGATCACAACCACATCCAGGTTCTTTGCGACCGACCTCTCCACACAACAAAATCACGTAGATAAGGCCTTGGAAGAATACTTAGATATCTTCTCCTCACCTATCGGGGTAGCTCTGCATTTCTAGGTCAAGCACCCCATTGATTTGACCCTCGGTGCACCGCTTCTTAATGGGCCAGTCTATCAACACTCTCTGTTATAGAATGAGGAGATCAAGCGATAGATCCAAGAACTACTCCACAAGGGGAACATCTGTCCCATCTCATCACCTTGAGGGAGCCCAATCGTGCTGGTACAGAAGAAAGATGGAACTTGGCGACTCTTTTTGATTATCAAGCTCTGAATAAAATCACAGTCAGAAAATGATACCTGATTCCCTGAATCGACGACCTCCTTGATCAACTCACGGGGTCAAATACTTTAGTAAGATTGATCTGAATTATGGCTACCACTAGGTCTCGATAGAACAAACAAATGTATGGAAGATCGCCTTCAAGTCAAAGGAAGGCCTTTTTGAATGGTTGGTCATGCCCTTTGGTTTGAAAAATGCTCCAACCACTTTCATGAGGATGATATATGATATCCTATGACCATTCACCAATACTTTTGTAGTGGTTCATCTAGATGACATTATCATTTACATCAAGACTTGGGCTGAACACTTGTAGCATATTCAATAGGTTCTGCACACCCTGCGGTAGCACAAGCTATGCGCCAACTTGAACAAATGCTCCTTCGACATGGACAGGGTCCATTACCTGGGCTACATCATTGATCAACATGGCATACATGTGGATCCAACAAAGATCCAAGTCATCTGTGACTGGCCAACCCCAACCAAACTCACTGAGCTTCAGAGCTTCTTGGGCCTTTCCAATTTCTACCGCAGGTTCATGTTGGGATTCTCCCATATTGTATGGGCCCTCAACCAAATAACCAGGAGTGGTGGTAAGGCGAAATTTGCGTGGGGCCAGTCCCAACAACAAGTGTTAGATGATTTGAAGCAACGCTTGTGCTCATCCCTAGTACTTTCACTACCATACCTACAACAACCCTTTGAGATCAAGACATATGCTTCAAACTATGCTGTGGTCATCGTTCTCACTCAACACGACCACCCCGTGGCCTATAATAGTGAGACACTATCATATGTTGTCAGTAAGTACTCTACTTATGACAAAGAAATGTACTCCATTGTGCAAGCCTGCTGCCAGTGGAGACATTACATTCTTGGGAAAGAGACTATCATCCACATTGATCATAAGCCATTGCAGTTAAAGCAGACACAAAAAAATTTGCAGAATGACCTCCATCAAAAGTGGTCCACATACTTGAAACAATTCCACCTCAACATCAAGTATAAAACATGAAACACCAATCACATCGTTGATTGCCTCAGCAGACCGCCAGTCGTGACACTCACCATGATGCTATAATATTGCGGCCATGAGACCTCTGGATGGCCCCAACTCTATGAAACAGACCCGGACTTCGCCACCACCTACCAAATGTTGGGTGCAAACACAGTTGTCAATAATTTCCATCTTTAGGATGGGTTATTGTGTCGTCTGGGCCATATCTATGTTCCATCAAGTGAACAAGAGAAGATGATCTGGGAATCCCACTACAGTCGGGTGGTAGGACACTTCGACATTGAAAATATAGTGGCGATGCTACAAAAACATTTCTACTGGCTAAAACTTCGACATGAGGTCAACAAGTATATCGGGTCTTGCACTGCCTGCGCTATTGCCAAACCGATCACTAAGAAACATGGTATGTACACCCCTCTTCCTACTCCTAACAGGCCATGGGAATCCATCTCAATGGACTACATGTCGGGCCTCCCATCCACCAAGCGAGGAAATGACTGTGTTTTTGTGGTTGTTGATCGCTTTTCTAAGATGGCAATTCTGGTTGCCTGCAAGAAGAGCATCACAACAGAGGACACTGCCAAGATCTTCTTTGAACAAGTTTGGGTACATTTTGAAATCCCACAAACCATTGTCTCAGATAGAGACAATTTATTTCTCAACACATTTTGGTCAAGCCTCTGGTCACTACTAAACACCAAGCTCACCAAATCCACGACCTNCTCAATGGACTACATGTCGGGCCTCCCATCCACCAAGCGAGGAAATGACTGTGTTTTTGTGGTTGTTGATCGCTTTTCTAAGATGGCAATTCTGGTTGCCTACAAGAAGAGCATCACAGCAGAGGACACTGCCAAGATCTTCTTTGAACAAGTTTGGGTACATTTTGAAATCCCACAAACCATTGTCTCAGATCGAGACAATTGATTTCTCAACACATTTTGGTCAAGCCTCTGGTCACTACTAAACACCAAGCTCACCAAATCCACGACCTTCCACCCCCAGACAGATGGCCAAACAAAGGTCGTAAATTGAATGATTGTGCATATCCTTCACATGTATAATTCCAATCACCCTCACAAATGGGATGAGAGCCTTCCCTATGTCCAACATAGCTACAACTGAGCCCTTCATAGCTCAATCAGCCACAACCCCTTTCAGGTGGGGTTGGGATTCCAACCATTGGGTCCCATAGATGTTGCACTTCTCCTTGCGGTCACCTCGACTGACTCATCTCCTAATCCAACTGAAGCTGACAAAGCCACCTGGTTCATTGAGAGGATCCAACACATCTGGAAATAGGTCCAGGATATCTTACGGAAGTCCAATGACAAGTACAAGCATCGCCATGATCAACATCAGGTGCCACATAACTTTCGGGTGGGTGACAAAGTTTGGTTGCACTTGTAGAAAGAATGCCTTACATGACTCCATCAGAATCTTCTCCCACTCCGTTATGGGCTGTACACCATCACCAAGGCCATGGGGGATAATGCTTTTGAGCTCAACATTCCTCCTTTCCTTGGCCTGCACCCAGTGTTCAACGTGGATCTCCTTTGCCCTTATTTCCCACCATTATTGGACAGCTCAGAAATAGAAGAACAACTGACACAAACAGAGCTCAACCCAAACTGCATACAAAATGAATCCAGTGATTATATTGTGGACACACATATCAAGTGCACTCGACAACAAAGGATCCAACTTTATCGAGTTGTTAAAGCAGAGAAACTCCTGCACCAAAGCAAGTGGCTCATCGGGGGCCAAATTCAACAGAAATTTCCTCATCTGATGGGGGAAATCAACACAATGGAGATGATTGTTTCCTAAGGAGGGAGGATTTATCTAGGTGGATATCGGTGGCCACCCATCTTTTCCAACTAGCTCAAAACATTTTTCTGGCAATTTTGGTAATTTACTATTTTTAGCAGTTTTTCACTTCCAGAGCCATTTTCAGTCCCTAAATGATGTTTTTTTGGGAAAATAGGGAGAAAAATGAAATAACCTTCGATATCCCCCCCAAAATGAATCTACTCTATGATACCTTTCCAATGGGCTATCATATGCCTAAAACGAAGATCGTATGCAAAAGTTAGGACCCCAAGAAGTTGATGTACTAACTTACCCAAACGGGGCCCACATGAATTTTGGCGCTTCATCTCCTAGGGTTAGGTTTTTGGATGTCTAGGGTTTTGGGAATTCCTGTTTATTGTAAAAAGGCCTTCAGATCCTCATTGTAATCATATTCTTGCGAATGAGCGTAGCCATCACATCTCTTCTCAGAGATAACCCGCCACCATTCCAGCAAGCTTGTTTCTGCTGCATTTTACAGTTTCAACTTATTTCCTTACTGAATAGAAAACCAATTTTACTGTATCTCTGTTATTTTGTGTTAAGCACCTGCTAATAATCTGTAGTCATTTCGTTCTGCTCATAAAATCTGGATCATGGAATGTGATGGAATTTGAAGAATTGGCCAGTTGATATTATAAGTTTTTCTCCCTGCATTTGAGCAAAATCAACAATAAATTTTTAAGAATAAGGCGACTTTAAGCGAAAAATGTATATTATGAAGTACTGCAAGTCATGTGGATGCATCCTAAAAGACAATTTAAGATGAATATACTATTTATGTGCAAATGAAAATTCAGATAACTTTTAAAGCATAACGATACACTTATTTAAAGAAAATGCACTGGTGTGTCTATAAGCAATATAAAACACTGAGACCTTTAATTGCGAACCACACCACTTCTCATGAATTAAAATAAATAAAAAATGATTATATGAGATCGGTGCTCCAAAATGTGTCAGCGCACTGGTGCATTTTATAAACAAATGCATCAGTGCATTATATTGATAAACACATCAGGGTAGTCCCCGAGGTGTAGGACAATTGGTGACAGAGTGTGTTGTTAAGCCACTCCGTGTTGAAAAGTCACCGGTTTGAAACCTGCGGGGACAAAAAATCCAACCATGTTAAGGGTTGGTGTGGCTCAGGCTGGGTGTGATCCCTGGGTGATTTTGACGGCTTAAATGCCCTTGAGTCGTGGTTTCTCAAGCCACAGGTTAATCCCGATGCCAACAGGTTCGACCACATTAACAAACAAAAAAAAATAAACACATAAGGGTTTCACAAAAATTAAAAAAAAAAAGTGCGTTTTTTTTTTACAATTGAAAAATGAGTGGGAATTTAAAATTAATTTCATATAGCCCTTTAAATAGTAAAAAACTATTCACTATTTCATTATTTTACCAAAATTTATAGGGAAGATATTTGCAAGAGAGACCTACTAGAGATAAATGTGGAGCAACAAAATCATTCAGAAGATCATAATTTGAAGGTTATGGTGATTCGTTTAAAATCCCTTACATAAAGTCCTTTAAATAGTATTAAGCTATTCACTTTTTTATTATTTTGCCAAAATTTACAGGGGAGAGATTTGCAAGAGAGACATACCGGGAAGCACCGTGGAGAAACAAATCAATACTTTGGAACAATAGACTTATTTAGAAGATCATAATTTGAAGGGTATGGTGATTCATTCAAAACCCTTTTGGAGCAACAAAATTATTCAAAAGATCACAATTTGAAGGGTTTTGTGATTCACTCAAAACCCTTCATAGTAAAAAACTTAAATTTTACTGTTGATTTTAATAATAATGCTTTTTACAATTTGTATCTCTATTTCGATTTAATTAAAATTCAAAAAAAAAATAAAATTATACTTACTTTAAACCTTTGCTTATTCTTGATTATGTGACTGCAAAAATTCACCTTAGGGTTTAACTCCCTCTATCACTTCACAATTACAACTTTTAATTATAGGCATTTTAGATTTAATGGGTTTATGTTTCCATATAAAAGGTGTTTGACATGTGAATCAAGGGGACCAGTTATTGCATCAGATCCAAACCTTCTTGGCCCTATCACGTTTAAAACAAAATGGTTTCGAGTTATCGGTGTACCTATTTGAATATAACACACTCCAATGCTTACAAATAAATCACACCATAAATGTTGCAACATAATGTTTTTTTTTAAATTGTTCAACGGTGTGTAATTTTATTTGTTCATGGTATTTTTTTATTTTCATTTTTTTACTCTAGGAGTGGTGTTGTTAATGATAAACATCGCATCGTTTTAATTTAAAGTATTTAAAAAAAAATGATATTAGTGCGTTTCATATATGGAACACACTAGTGCTTTAATCTTATTAAAGCGCACTGGAAACCGTTTTTTTTTAAGCTAAAAATTATGTGATTTATTTATAAAATATATTTAATAGCTTGTGTATTGAATGTTATAGGTTGTATTTTGATTAAAAAAATGTGTGAGAATAGTTCAAGTAACAAAACTTCTAATTGAAACAATGATATCACATCCAAAAAAAGCAAAAAAGGCAAGTTCTTTGTAATTTCTATACAAAATTAATATGTTAAAAGGACAAGTTCTTTGTAAATTTTATACAAAATTAATATGTTTTAACTATATGTAAGTTTAAAAAATATTTATTGGTTAGTGTGTGTCCTGCAGAACCATAAAATTAGGAAGCTCGATAAGATTCTTTGTGATCTAAGTGTAGAAGAGCATAAAAACTTGATGGAAAAATTTCAAAAGGATGAATCGGGTGAATGAAAAAATTCTATTCAATATAAGTTCCTTTTTGAATTTTCATTAATAATATACTTACAAATATTAGATAATATGTTTCAAACAATCTATTAATTCACATGTGTTTAATGTTCTACAGGGACCAATAACGAAGGAACAAAATTGTGTCGTAAGAAAATAAAAATGATAGAAGATGTAAATGATGATGAATTGGTCCTTAACTCATATGGAGTGGTGTTGTAGGTTAATGAAAGGGGGAAAACTTTTACAAAACTATGAAGGATATAGTAGAACAAACGTATAGACATACTTTCCACTTACAATATAGAAATCAACCCAATGATTCCAAGAACCAGGTTATATCTAACTACAAGAAGCATTTCCAGAGCAATGGTCAATGAGACCTGTCAAATTTGCAATAGAAAAAACATACAACAACAAAAAATAATCATTCAAAAAGTAATATTCCTAAAAATGATTTTCTAGAATATGTATATATTAATACAAACCATTCCTTTATTAATATCAATTTTGTTATGTTTAGTTTTCATATATCAATATAAAAATAGTTTATTGTCATGTTACTTTTTTCAGGAAGATTATGAAAATCCCAAAGGATCAACGAGCCGATATCCTAAATATGCTAGTAGGAATGTCCAAAAAAGTGTACAAGGAGATGGTCAAAGAAATGGAAATAATTGCATCGCAGAAGGATCCATGTCAACAACAATGTGCTTCAAATGTATGAAATCATTGAATTTTTCTATTAGGAACATATAAATAAATAATTTAACATTAAATATTAATTTTCAAGTATTTTCTTGCAGAAAAGAAAACAAAATGGAATCCATTCAACACACAAAACATGACAACAAGGAATAAAAAAGTTTATATCAAAGTTTGTGAGTAATTGTTATTTCCTTATAACATTAACTTAAGATTTCATCTTTGTATATTTTAAGTTGTTTTACAACAGTCATCCTCAAATGTCTTCAAATAGGTGCTAACATACAAAGAATATCCATTGAAAGAATTGATTGACATTGGGTTAAGTAAGGGTTGTGAGTATATGTTTGCATATCAAAAATCTATTGTGGAATTTGTAAGTATCTATGTTGTTTTATTTCTCTCATTCTATAATTAATGGAACAAAAAAAATCCTTTATATTAAATATATGATTTATTATGGGGTATAAAACTTGTAGGAAACAAAGTATGGAAATGTGCCATCATAAGAGTGTTGAGAGAAGGAATGAGATTTGATTTTGAAAGAATGAGTATTATTTAGGACTTAATTATTTCTTTGGTACATCGCTTTTCAATTTACATTCTTGCATATTATTTATTTCAATATTCATTATTCTCAACAATGTAGATACACTCATTACATTTTATTTTTGTTTTTGTAGATGGAAATTGAATAAGAGGAAAAAAATCGAGGAAATCAACAAAAAATTCAAACAAATAACCCAAGTAATGGAAGTAGCTCGAGCACTGAAAATAGTTCTAGTGAAGAATGATGATCAATATATTTGGATATCAATGCAAGATGTTGTATTTTTTGAAATAATTATCTCTGAAAATCATATATTTTGTTTAATGTAATGGACATAGTGTCCCAATTGAAATAAAATGGGTTACCGATAAGTGTCCCATTTTGCAGGACAAAGATTCTCTTATTCATATATAATAAAATACATTTTATTTTGTTCTATTCTATTGTCCAACGTCGTTGTGAAATCTTACATTGTTGATTAAATATATGGATGATTAAATATTATAATGAAGAGATGTGAAATATGATGATAGAACAAATTAATCCAAACATCATATCCAAATGCACTACTCAAAATTTAATTTATATGAATTCTATTATAAGATATATGTCAATTTTTTTATGAACAATGGAATTAAAAAAATAACAATAATTGCACTACCACAGGTCGATGTTTCTAAAAAGAGAAAATGAAAATCGATGCATTTAATGCAAAAAAGCACCGGTGTGGTTAATGATTAAACACATCGGTATTGTAATGAAATGTGCTCCGATGCTAATATATAATGAACCAACAACGATCATAATACTATTAATATATATATATATATATATATATATATATATATATATATATATATATATATATATATATATATATATATATATATA